>JAGFMF010011390.1:5231713-5320907 GCA_019455555.1 Galemys pyrenaicus
GATGGTGATGGGGAATACATGGGGATTACAATTAATGGCAAGTATATGTAAATTTTAAAATATTTTAATAAAAAAAATGAAAAAAAAAAAAAGAAGTGCTTGATAAATGCTTGTCCACAAAACAAAGTAACCAGGAAATTAGTTTGACTCCAGATACCCTGGCTACTAAATGGAATTTCCAAAGATATTTCTGTACAATGTGGTTTTCTACAGTTAAGCTTTTTATTTTCCTTTTGTGATGGTTAATAACTATGACCATGGCTTTTAATTCGCCAAGCACTTTATATCATTAACTGTATTATTAGCATTCCTGAGAGGCAAGTGACTATTTTATAGCCTTATACAGTTAAGAGATCAAATGAAGAAGGATGAGAGACAGATAAAGAAAACTTGACTAGTACAAGGATAAGGTGGTAGAACGCTGTAAACGTGGTCTGTGGGGAAAATAAGAGACGGAAAACTCCACAGTGATGAAACTGCATTTCATGGTATATGGCAATGAGTTAGATACTCTACAGTACAGTCTTCCAACAAAATTGAGATGGGTCAGGTCAAATGCCGGGATCTCCAGACCAAGCTACCTCCATCCTCGCCAGTGGAAAAACCAGCACTTCTAAGGGCCTATAAAAATGCCACGGTCAACATGTCCTCTGTACACATTCTTTATATGTAGACAGTATATTTCTGGTCTTGAGTCTTCTTTATCCCTCCCTGATTCCGTCTCCATCTCCTCTATCTCTCTCTTTCCTTTCATTCTCCTCTTTTCCTTCCTCCTACTTCTCTCCCAGTAACAATATATTTTAATACCTTGTTCTAAGCACAATCATTAAACGTTAGTTTCTTGTATCAGTATGAAAAATCTGCCTTTTGAAAACTCTCTGAAGTGACTCCTAGTGGCTGGTACTACCATCTCTTAGTGCTTGTGCCAGGGTTTTCTGAACTGCCCAAGAAATCATTAGAACCCAGGAGCAGTTCAGATGCTGCTATGGAATGTCTTCATGTGTTTTCAAGGATTTAGAGTCCTGGAAGAAAATCTGCCAGTGAAAGGGATAATAGTAAGATTTTCCCCTCAAGCAAAAGAAGGACTTTAGCTGGGACCCAAGATGGGTGAAGTATTGTGTTACTCTGAAGAGAACAAATTAATCTTCCCTGACTGGTGGGAGGGATTCTGCCAAAGGAACAGCTAACGGGAAAACCAGTCCCTACTCTGTGATGACACAGTAAATAACCAGGCAACATTACTACTGAAGTGCTGACCTAACTCATAAATTGTACCCAGCCTCTGGGGAGCAATTTCTGCTGATTTGCTGCTTGTGCATTTAAACAAACAAACAAAAAGGGAAGAGGAGCAGACAGGCATTGATAGTGCTGTGGGTAAACACTGAGAGTGAAGCTGGTCTTTCAAATGACTTCAGTAATTGTTAGTGCCCAGACATAGCCTGGGCCTTGCCCAAGAAATCATTAATTTCATGCTAAATCTGCTGTAAACCATAATTTAATCCCCCAAATGGTTTGATCACACCTAAGAATCACTCGAATTGAAGTTTTGAAAATATGCCCTTTTATATCTTTGTCCTTCTTGAACAAGAAGGCAGTGAGGTGGATGAAAGAGAATTATGCTGTTCATCAGAAGGCAGAGGGATAGTTTTATTTTAAAACTTTGAAATGGTGTCTTGAATTACTTATAGGCTATGTGTTCAGTAATATAGGATTTAGCTGCTTCTCAAAGTCCTCAACGATAGTTTATAATGAAGACTAACGTTTCCTGTGCTTTGCAAAGAAAATCAATCTGGTGGTTCTTAAGGAAGACCACAAAGATTCTATATCAAGCTCAGACATACCTTCAAAACACACAGTGAGGCAGAAAGGAGCCACAGAAAAGCCACTCACCCTCTGCATCTTCTGGTCGAGTAAGGTCGATGACACCTGGGCCCAATTTTCCATCTTCACTCGACTTTCCTGTTAACTGGGGCCCCAAATTCTCAAAGCGTGTTCTTTCCTAGAGGAAAGAATAAACAGGCTTATGCTAGCTTCCAAAGTAGCCATTTCTCCCTCCCAGTTTCTGTGTTGCATAGCAGGCAAAACATAGATTCAGAAATCATTTGTGACCAACTTGGGCTCAGAAAATCTTTCAGGAAGGTTCTGCTGAAGCCCCATTGTGGACACTTCACAGTGCTGACAGCACCTAAACCACAGTACCTGCAAGGAGAAGAAAACCTGTGACACAGACCTGCCAGGGCTTCTGTCTGCTGGATTGGATCTAATCATCTAAAAGCCATACAATTGAGGGGTTTTCACCAAATGTGCAAACCTCGAACGATAGTTCCTGTTAAAATATATTGACAAATTTAATGTGAGAAGAGTTTTCTCATTTAGAAATCAGTTTTCATTGGTATTCCTGAGAAAATACAAGTCAGAATTTCATGTAAGAGGATTTCAAAGGCAAATATTTCAAAGCAGGCAGGCTATAGGATGATATTGATATTATTATTTTGCCTAAAAGTTTCCACGGTAACTTCCTGGGAATGAAAAGGTAAAAATTACTCCTAGCTAGCCATCAAATCAGGAAAGTTAAGTGTCCCTGCTGATATAGGGGAATATCAGCCCCTGCTGATATATGAGAGAAACCCAAAGATATTTGGCTTATTCACCAGCTCTTCTAGAAGCAGGCGTCTGAATCATCCCAGTGCACTTGTCCTCCGCAACTCTGGCTGGATCAGGAGCAGAAGGCCCACTGAACATCATTAATACTGTGTTCTTGTCTGCAGAAACACAGTGTTTCTTCTTCTTGCCTCCTTGCTACTCTCCAGACTCAAACTTGGCTTTGTATTGTGCCTATGAATGAATGAAACCTTGTTGTTCATTACTATGAAACAATATTAAATGTCATGTCAGCTTGAATTTACAGACATGAAATAGCAGCTTCCAGCTTCGGAATGGTTTCTGCATGTTATACTTAATGCATTATGCAGCAGCAGAGTGCTGATTGCTGTTCAGTCTATTGTTCAATGACCTAGTTCTGTACTGAGCATGTTCGGCATTAGATGGAAATACTCTCAGTGTTCTCTTCTGTAAGATGTTTAGAAACTTGGAAATATTCTTAAAGAGCAAACATACAATTACTTGATAGAGGCTGTGTCTCATTTGTACAGTCTCACTACATTTGTGCTTTCTAATATGATTATTTCTGAATATCATTATATTTCTATAATTAATTCCCATCAGTCAAATTGTGCAGGAAGTCTTCTAGTTCCCCTTCATCATGGGATATGTTGAAATCGTGTTCGAAGAAAACACAGCATAAACCTTGCTTTAATCTAGCACCATTCTATGAAAGATTTGCAACAAAATTATAATCATGAATTCCTCCAACTGGGTAACACTAAATAGTTACCATAATGGTATGTGAGGAAACCTCTGAAATATGACACTTATAAAAAACAGAATGGAAATAAAAAGCAAATTAGGTATGGTTCCCCAATATCGTCTTATGTGAAAACACTGCTGCACGAGAACAAATTAACCCAGATGCAGGCCACAACAGAAAAGCAACCACAAGCCACGTGGGAGTTTCACACATGGGGCGGGGTGGAGTGGGGGGGAACAGCTGCTTTTAATCAGACAATTTCTATTTTTGAGTAGCACTTTTGGTTGTCATGATGTAAAGAAAAGGAATTAAAGTGAAGATGAGTAGTACCGGGGAAAGCAAAATATTCAACCTTTGTTTTATCACATTGTTTCGCCTTTCAAATATTTGCATGTGAATGCAGTCCCTATGTTAAATGCAAAAGGAGTTTTGATGTGACACCTGCAATCTTCTTGGAAGAACAACCTTTAACTGTATTTTCATGGAGGGAAAAACAACTTTCTCTGAAAATCAACAGACCGTGTTACCTATCAATATGCATATTTCAAGTATCTTTCTAGTCATTCATTCTCTTTGATTTTACCAGAAAATATTCTCAGTTAAAAAAAAAATAGTTCCTGAAAGAATATCAATATTTTGACAAGGAAGGAGAAGAGGGAAAATTACATGCCATGGTTTGTAAAATCCTAAGACAACAAAGCTTACATGATGATAATATCTTTTCTTTTATAAAAAATGAAGTGCACTCACAATTCAGTAGTATCAGCTTGTTTTTAATCATAACAAAAAACATTCAGAACATTCAACAACACATTCACAGTGTCTTTGAAGTCATACATTTTTTTTGACTTCATTGAAAAAAAAAATCCTTCTGCAGAGATACTTCCCTTATAAAATATCAATATTTTGACAGAGTAGAAGTCAAGGAAGAATACCCCATGAAACACTTGCTGAATAGGCAGAAATAAATCCAAGGATAAAAATTGGTTTGGATAGTGGGCTACACTTTGGATTTGGTAATATGAAGCACTTGTGTTTGAGATTAAAGATGGACCCTGCAAAACCATGCCCTTTCATATGAATTTTCTACCTAGTCTCCCAGAAGATTTCCTTCTTTTCTTCAAAGAATAGCTCAGAATATTTATTTGCCAGCCACATAACCAAAAGATAAGAGGGCCCGATGGCTACAAGTCAGTTCTGGGCAGCTAAGCTAAGCAAAGATTTTACCAGTGAGGTTGAACATGGGCCATGTAAACACAGGATGTGGACATGGGCATAGAGAAGTTCAAAGACACTTTAGTTCCAATAGGCTTCAACTTCTGGACATTGAGTGTTAATGGGTATGCCCCTATACATAGCAAATATAGACTGTGGGTGGTGGCAAGGTCTTAACTCAAAATTTTTTCATGTACTTGAGCTAGTGCTTCCAAAATACATAGAGCTCCCAGGTAAGATATGTTGGAACAAAATATCTCAAACCATAACTTGATCTCAACTCCCCCTTCAAAAAAAATTCCCCATCTACATATCAACAGTGGAATATTTATTTTAACACACAGTGATGTGATCAGACGCTTTAACTCATGCAATTGTCAGTCACAAACATGCAGGCAACATAAAAGTTATTGAACACAATTAAAGTCAACTCTGCTGTGTTGTAGCACTGTTGGCTCTCTAAGTGCTTTGAAATGATGATGTATGAGGTAGATGTTGCATATTAAATAAAGATATTTAAATGATAAAGCCCCCTTTAGTGAGAGCTGATGAATGTTAAATGTTACAAGCCACAAGACGGTGGCATCCATCATCTTCACATATTATCGGAGTCAATGATGGGGCAGCCTCACTGGTGACAGATAGACTGCTGCATTATTATCCCTTATTTCCAGAGTCACTGAACAAACCATTCAACTCTTCAGGCATTATTTTTAACTTTGCATTGATTAGCAACTTTTCCCTCCCTACAACGGCAAGATGGATTGATTTTTGTCTTTGCATCAGTGGAGAGAGAGAGAATGGATTTGGAGTAACTAAAGGAAGAGAGGTTTGTTTTCATCTAGGGAAAAAAATCAACTTCCTCTTGCTGGCAACAAATGTAAAATTGTGATATGGGGAAAGAACAGCAATGAAACAGTAAGCACACAATAATGGCTTTTCTTTGCACTTAGATAAAAGCTGAATTTTTGATGTGCACAGTATATTTTAATAAAATTTTATATACTATGTTTTATACACTTATTGGCTATTCCATAATAATGTGTGTGCTAACAGTAAAATTGCTCTTAAATTTATGTGTGTTATTTATATGTTCCCACGTAACAATGCTTTTTGTTGTAAAAAATATTCTGTTTATTAATGTAACTTTACAACCACTGCATCCAAGATCCGTGGTAAATTAATGACATTTTTATTATTTTATAGTGTCATTAAATTTTTACTGATCACTCCATCAAACAGAGGCAGTAAAGACCATAATGTAAACTGGGACACTTAGATCAGGCAGCAGGAAGACATTCCATATAGTCTGAAGAAAACTGCTAGCAATAAATGATATTTATACCATCTTTAAGCATGTGAGAATACTTGGATAAGTTTGGCAAAACTGTTTCAGTAGTAGAGTGGATTGTGTACTTAAATAACAGTTTGCTTGCCAGTGAGACAAGTCTTTTTCAAACCATATGCGGGATGACTGACTACAGCCATCCCCTGAAAAACAGCACATGAAATGTAATGATGTGCTGGGCACCTTTCCTTCTGGGTTACCAAGACTACACCATTTCACAGATTATTTCAACACGGTTCCCCTTTCCACACACTGAAGTGGAAAATGGTACATACCAAGAGAGGTTTTTCATTTGTTGCTTTACAAATATATTTTATTTGACAGTTATACGCAACTGGACAATGAGGTGATATATTTTATTCCAGTCGTCTCAGTGATAGGTATTTTACCAACCTTTAGTCAAAGCCTTTTTCTAAAGAATGTCTGAAAATGGGGTCATTCAGAGCAGTCACAGAACATACACCCGAGGGGCCATTAGCCATATTTAAGTTTAAATGGGCAAAAAAGAATTATCTGCTTTTACTTTCACGTGTAAAATACACTGTAACATTATTATTAGGATACTCTATACTGGCTCTCAAATATTCCACTTACAGGATATTTGCATATGCATTTTATACAAACACATACACATTTCATGCAGATACATGATAGTAAATAGAAATTTCTGTGTTCATGTAATCACAAATTTAAAACCACCAGACTCCTAAATGGAATTTTGGCATGAATCTTTTTTAAGTAACTAATAATTTTGTTATATCTTATAACACATATTTAAATATTAAAGAGTTTAAAACATCTTTCAAATGTATAACAACAAGGAACTTTGCAGGAAAAGTTAATACTGTAGTGCCGCCAGTCAATGTATTTGTGTACGCCTGAAGCAGAGTTTTCCACGAGAAGTAACAAATACATGCACACTGAATAGATATTCTCTCCAAAGTGACACAATATTCTGAAATATTCTCTATCCTCAAAGTTTCAGCATCTCAGTTACTGAGCACAATGCAAAAGAAATCTTATTGTTCCACCCAAGCTCTAAGCATTCGTGCCTCTCCAGCCCAGGAAAATACTTTCCTAAACTAAAAATGAAGACTTTCCTGCAAAAGCAGCTTTCCCCTTACCTAACTTCCTTTCCTCTCCTCTACTCATGCCAATACCTACTGGTCAGTACTACTTGTCTCATCGCTTTCCTTGCCCTCCTGTGCTGTTCCACATTCAGGTTGGCTGATTCTTTCAGAGTCTCTTGCACTGGTCCCGTCCCACCATGCCTTTCTGTCAAGTCACCACCAACACCCGCATTCCTGAGCAGCCTCCTTTCTGGTCTGCATGATCTGTGACACTGACCTCCCAATCTAGCACACTCTTTACTGGGTTCTACTTCATGTCTCGGACTTAAAACCTTCCATGGCTATTTTTTAAATTGCATTTTATTAACTCATTTATTTCTCTTTCTAGGTCCTTCATACCCCCAGGTCTTATTAAATTTAATTTCCTTCAACTCTCCCATTGTACATCTTCTGCTCAGAGTAGGTAGTAACTTGACTTCCCCTAATAATGCCATGATCATGCCTGCTTCCTCCTCCTCGTGGCTGCTAGAATAATGCTCTCCTCTTCTTTGGCATGTCCTATTCATATTGAAAAGCTCAAGTTGTCCATCTGACTTCTCTATGATATATACACATTCTTAGCCCCCTGGAAAGTTAGCCCTTATCCATTTACTGTGTTAAAGAATTGATCTTTGATCCATATGTACCCCCAGTCTCCATCAATAACAAATGATTTTTCAAGGCAGGGATTGCCTCTTACTCTCTTTCTATATATCTTATACAGAATTTAGTATTAGTGTTCATAAATACTTGCAGATTTATACAAGGCCATATATTTTATTTACTCACTTAAGTAAAAAACACCTTTTATAAAGAGAGATTCCAATAGTACTGAAAGCTACCAATATTTTTCTAATATTTCAAGTTTGTGAAAGATGTTTCCGTGCAGCATTCCATGAAGAATTAGTGATATCTCTTTGGGTAGTTATAATCAAAACATGAAAATACAGAAAAATATCTTAAATATTTTATGAAAGAGAGAAGTAAGCAATTTTAGAACACAATAGAAGAATACAATTTGATTACAAACTTATAAAAAAAAAGAGGTTTCTGAACCTAACTTGAATTTTTGCAGCTTAATGCTTGCATCGTTGTGAGCTCTACAAAACACTGGCAAAAGAGAACACAACCCACCACAAATGCTTGGCTCAAGAAACAGAACACGTTTAAAAAAATTTCAGCAGGACAATGCTCAGCATAATGTTGAGAGAGAGTGTGTGTTCTAATTCTGGAAGGCTGACTCTAATTCCTTGCTTTGAACATATCTTGCCATGATGTGGTTTTCAAGAAATCCTACTTAAGCACACATTTGGTTTCCTTTTTAACAAGTTCTAACACCTTATAAGCCTTCATATTATATCCTTTGTTATGCATTTAGTAATTTATTGAAGGATCAAAAATGTAAGCTTTATATTAGAAACTAACTACATTAAATTTAAAAAGATGATTCTCTTTTGGAAGGAATATTTTGAAGGCACTGGGAGTTAGGTTCACAGTGCTATTCTGATGGTCCCACTCATTATTAAGTCTCATTATTAAATAATATTTTGTCAGTTAAAACTATTAATTTGTCTAGCTTTTAAGATTCCTTCAATACAAAAACTGTGCTAGGAACTCATGAATTAGTTAAGGCCTAAGTTTTCTAACTGTGTTTGCGCCCACAGCATAAATACACCCACCGCGTAGAAGTAGAAGGGTGTCACTTATTGATCATATACTAGTATAAAGTTCTTTCCACAGTATATCCTTTAACTCTCAAACCACTACTACAAGAAAATTTTTATTATTGCTATCAGTATTGCAAGAGAAGAAGGTGAGGCTAAAAAGGATTGTTTAATTGTCACTTAACCAAAATTTAGGTATTTGTGCTGAGATGAACCTAGAATCATAACTCTACAACTTAATTACTATATGATTTCTGTGAGCCTGTTTCCTCCTTTGTAAAGTGGATCAGCAAATGCTCATGCTGTAGGGTTGTGATGATTAAATAAGAGATTATATGTGTGAGTGTTTTGCAAAAATAAAGCAACTCATAAAATACCCACTTCTGTTAAAGATATTGTTTAGTGTTTGCTAAATATTTCAAAGCTAAATACTGAATAATGAAGATTGTGTCCTGATCTTAAAGTCCAATCTCTAGTCTCCTATATCAACAAAAGGGACTACAAAAGTAAAGCTGCTTTTCTTTTTGTTGTGGCTGTGAAGCATCTCAGCATCCAAATTTAAATCTCAACCTAAATAACCATGTAGTGCCCGAATCCTGCTATTCTCTATCTATAAGCCCTCAAATGTTGCCTACCACTGGCATGAGGAGAACCAAACATCTTTGTACAGCTTGTATAACCTTTTATGATCTGACTCCTACTCCCCTCATCAGCTTCATTCCAGTTTGTATTCCCTCTTCCAATAAGATTAAACTTCTTGAAATTTCCTGAAAAAGTGCTAATATTTTAGGCCTTTGCGTATTTTTCATACACTATTCCTCTTTTCTAGAATGCCCTGCCTTTACCGATGACATATAATTAGTTCTTCTTAGATTTAATTAAAGCACATTTCTTCTGCACAAAATCCTTTGTTAATTGCTTTCATCCTCTCCAGGCAGAAGTTATCACCTCTCTTTTGTTTCACCACTATGCCACATTTATGTAAAAATGTCATACAATTATTGGCTTACACATCTATTTACATGTCTCCTCAATTTATTCCTTAAGGTACAATGTCCAAGTGTTATTAACTTCACATCATACATGCCTTTGTTTGCCTCATAATTTTGGCCCATGCTAGACACCCTCACTGCTAAATCTTTGATAATCCTGTAAAATTATTTCCCTCTTTTTATCTTAAATTTACTTTTAAATAAAATTAAATTGTCAAATCTTTTTTTGAAAGTAATTACAGATTATAACAGGGTAGGTTATATTTACGTTGAATGATAGGATTGTCTCCTGGTCAGAGTTGACCTAGATGGAGGAACAGGAAGTCTACCTAGTCATTTCAAAGGACTCAGCAAAAAGAATCTTTCCTAGAATCTCGACCACAACCACCACTCAAATATTCTTATGTACTCAATGCTTTGCAAACCACATTAGCATTCACTCTGTGAATTATTAATGCTATTCTTTCATGAAAGGATAATAGAACAAAAGTATAAATTTCAGAGAAATTTAGAACATCTGGAGAAACACCACCTCTAGAAAAGATAAGAACAAGGCCATATAAACAGAGACATAAAGCATTTGATCAAAGGGGGTTCCATATGTACTGTAATCTCAAAAAAATAATTTCACAAGATTTTGGAAATACCCAATCTTAAATGTCCACATATATCTTTATATATCATGTTCATAAAATAAACTATGTTCTCTTAAATTCATATGTTGAAGCTCTGACCCAAGTAACTTAGAACGTGACTGTGTTGAAGACAGGGCCTTTAAAGAGGTGATCAAATTAAACTGAGACCTTGAGGATGAGCCCTAACTTAACCTAGTAGTGTCCTTAAAAAAGGGTGCAATTGGATGACTGGATGATATGGGGAAACATCTGGGATGCCAGTGCACTCACAGAGAAGAGAACATGAGAGGACACGTAGAAATCAATCATCTGCAAGTCAAGGAGAAAGACACTCACGAGAGACCAATCCCACTGGTACCTTAATCTTAGAATTCTAGTCTCCAGAGTTGTGAGGGGAAAATACCCTATTGTTTAAGGCACCCAGTCTGTGGTGTTTTGTTGTGGAAACTAGAAAACTAACATAATGGCAACTTCTTTCTCTTGTGTTATGTAATAGCCTCTTGCCCCTACCAAAAACTATCAAATAATAAAGCACTACATTTTAGACATGAGGCCCTATTCATCTCCAACATATTGTTTGAAAGCTTGCCATTAAATATAGTAGTGTTTCATTCATTTGTGGACAAGTCTGTCTACCTAGCTAGCTACCTACCTACCTATCTATCTACTTACCTATTTGTATATGATACTTTAAAAGGGAAAACTCTCTTTTAAGAGAAGGAAGAAGTGTAATGCTGAAGAAAAGTTTTTATATTTTAAGAAGATTCACTTGAGGTATGACATAGAAGCAATAAAGATTGACATAGTTGTTTAGATCATCTTTTAGGATGTTGATACATTGTGACAGATTCTAAGCTCCTCAGGGGGCGAAAGTGTTTCCTGATCCTTTCCATCTCCAGTTAGAACTGAGCCCTGTAAAACCTAAAAGAAACTCATGCCTGATGAAGGCTGAAAGAATAAATGTCTGAAGCTTCTATTGAAGGTATGTTTTATGGAGTTTTCAAAAACATTTTCAAAAGATGTACAATTCAACAAGTTTCCATCAAGATTTGAAGACTATACCAAACTAAGCAGGTTTTCTCTCCACATCCCTGGCAAGGACAACATTGTGTATATCTTTTAGAACATACACTTAGACTCTTGTCACTGACCATAAGACGATAAATGATAAACCAGCATTAACTCTGAAAGTATGAGACATTCTTAGATTTGGGAGTAACGGAGTTAAATTAGTTTCATCGGGTTTATAGTGCTTACTGAACCCCTTTAGCCAAATGCTTTTCTGTTTCATTCATATGGTTTTAATATGACTTTAACCAATTGTAAGGTTATTTATAAGTTTGCAGCTCCCAACTAGAGTTATAAAGTGTTCAGATTTAAGCAAATCCAGTTGTGTGGCAGCCCAGCGCCTACTTATATGTGGTTTCAAACTTTCTATTCATGTACAGAGGCATGATGCATATTTGTTCCTAAATATTCTCTGATTAACTATTTGTTTCAGTAACAAGTTCGCCAAAAGTTTCAACGTAAAATTATTTGAACGCCTATTTAAAACTGAACACATGATTTTAAAAACTATTTCCATCTACACTCCAGTATGATTTTGTTATTCTAACATTTATCATATGGACAGAGTGTCAGTCATAATAAAATTAATGACCAGTTAAGCAAATGTCTTTGTCTAAAAAGTTATCTTGGGAATTCTATTTGTTTATATTCTATTTGCTTAAATCTAGCTACTTGATTTCAGATAACTATTTAATTTATAATGTGTACTTTTAAATGATCCTAGAAACACAGGTGCAGTTTATTCAAGGTGAAGACATCAAAGCTACATAGACCAAGAATGAATATTTTCTTCAAAAACATACCTTCCATTTAAATTTTAACTAGCAAACAGAAAAATTTGAGATTTTTTTGTAGAAACATAAATACAAAAAAAAAACGAGGTATTGCCACCGTGCATTTAGTTTTAATTTATGAGATCTATAAATATATCACATTTCCTAAGAGATTTTCCTATAATTTAAAGAAATATGTGTGCTACAAAAATAACATATGTCTTTTTTAAAAAAACAGGGGGCATGAGAAAGTTTTAGAGAAAATGTAAAGGTCTCTTCATTCAGAAAACACAGAGACCAAGGAACTTGGATACTTACCTAAAGTCTACATTCCGTACCCTTAGTCTCTAGATTCTGGTCCATGCTCCTTCACTGAACTACTCTGCATCTTGATACACTATGCTGGTCCCTGATTACTTTAGCTATAAAATTGGAACTGAACTAACTTATCTCTATAGCTTTTTCTGTTTCTGAAATCTTATGATTCTATGACATTTGAATTTCTTACTCCTTAGCATTAGACTAGTAAAATCACTTTTCCAAGTCATAAGAAGTTCTGAGCAATTATTAATATTCTCAAGGAAATCACTCAAAGGTAATTCATTTGTCAAGTAAGCCTATAAAACTCTGACCACACTGAACTAAAAATCATCTATTTGCTACTTCAGAAACTTCATAATCACCACAGGTATAGTGATAGAAGGGAAGGGACAAAAAGGCAGGGGAAGGCAAAGGAGAAGTGGGCAAAGTCAGAAGGAAACAGTTTCATCTAAATTTGGTGTAAACATGCCACTATGTCCCCAATTTGGCATTCATCATGGTGACACTAGCACAGACTACATCCCCTTTAGTCTGAAAGTAAAGGAACATAAATGTAAAAATTTTTCCTATGAAGGGAATTTGTCTTCAGAAAAAACTAACTCCCTGACATCAAGATTTTGTAGCGTCTACTACTATTATTCTCTTTCTAGGAAACAGCAGTCAATAGAAATCCTAAATCATTTTTCAAATAAAAAAATAAAAATAACTCAAGATTTTCTTTACGATTAAATAAAATTAAAAATTAGAAATTGTTTTCATTTCATGAAAATTAAAAAATCATTTTAAAACTGAAAAAATTTTAATGAGTCTAAAAAGAAGAAAACATTTAAAACCTACTTCAAAATAGTACTCCAGCCTGGCACCATCACAAAGGACAAAAGATAGTGTCCAACTGTGGTGATATGTGTTAATTGTATGGTTTCCCAAAGATGTGGGAGAACTGATATCAATTACAGTATAATTACCATTACTTCCAACAGAGTTAACATGTAGTTACCACAAAATAACGTACAATTAACTGGTGTCACATTGCACACCAGACTAAATAAGATACAAATTAAAAATTCCCAAATGTAGCCATAATATTCTTTTATCTTTTAAAAGAACTAAAACAACAACTTTTCTCTGATAATTTTACAGCATTTGCCAGAAATTAATGCAATCAATTCAAAGAGGACAAAATCAAGATGTAGAAGTTAGAAAGAATCATTTTTAGTCATAGAATGAAAAACTACGTAGGGGGGGTGATGTGTCCATCAACCAAAATTTAAATTTAATAACTCACAGCTATTATAAATAAAATTTGAATTTTCCTCACATTTCTTTCCGTTGCTGAAAATTAGCAGCTATATTTTAAAGTCATCAAGAAAGTCTTTTTGTCTGACATCTAATATAATTTTTATCAAACACCAAACAGGAGCTGGCTTTACTGACTTGCTAGAGAGGGGTGCAGAAACAAGTACAGTCAGAATTTCTGGTTATATGCAACTTGAAGCGGCAAATCATCTCTCAGTATGAGCAAATTCTTTATACGGAGGTGAACTGAAGGGACAAAGAATGCTACAGTACAGTCTGAAAAAGTAAAATTCTTCCTTGGAATGTCTCAAGTCAGCAACAATAACACAGGATGCCTCCACACGCTGCATTTGAGAGGGGCACGTGTGGGGACACGTACAAGCCAAATGCTCATCTAAGGTTTAATTAGAAGAGAACTGAAAATGGCAGAGTGCAATGCTGTGAAGTTGATGAGAGGACAAAGGGAAAGTGGCTGTATTTAAAATACAGCGACAGTGTATCTGCTATATCTGTTTCAAACATCTGGGCTTCCAATTATTTATTGAACTCATGTGTAAGAGTTATTTGGGCATACTGCAAACCATTATAGAACAGGAACATGCAAACTGCTTTGTAAAATACTCGCAGTATTGAACTCTTGCTAAAATCTTGAACAAATGGGTGCAAAACTGCCACGAGATGATTATCTTTTAGTAAATGTGTGAAAACCATGAAAAGGTTAGTATACTAAGAATAAATGTTGTAAACAGCATGCTATTAGCATAGCAGCCAATATTTTATTAGGAACTTATGTTTGGCATATTTTTGAAGATTTAGTTAATTTCCTATATCTGACTATTTTGATTTTGGTGCTTATTTGAGATTAAATGAGGCTAGACACATTTATAAAAGCTGGCACATCTTGTTTGAAGATAACATAAGCATAGGCATAGACCCACAAAGCTTCCGGGAAGCTTGTTCACTACGTAGTCAGTATTTTTCCTACTACCCTGAATGTGGAGCTCAGGAACAGAGGCATTATTCTTGCACCCAGTTTCACCTTTTACTTTCTTAAATTCATGGCCCTTGTATTAGACTCTGAGGGCGACTGAAATAGGAAGGATGACAACAGAACAATGATGGGTACATCATTAGGCCATGTTATTTCCCACATCACTGCTGCATTCCTCTGATTATTGCAGCTCAAAAAAATGTGCTGATCGTTGTGTGTGTTAGGCGACACTGACAACCCCGAGAAGCTAATATCCCAGATAGAGTACATTATGCATATGATGTAAATGAGGTATGTGCTTGCCATGTATTGGCCGTTCATCATCAGAGTCGGCAAACAGGGAGGATGGGTGCAAATGCTCATTGTTCCTTTCCACTGTGTCCACATACGGAAAAAAAAAAATCACTTGCTTTTCACAGCTCACTTTATTTGGCACAAACTTGAAATATTTTCCATTTAAAGTGAATTTGGGTAGAGCTTTTTATTGGGGGTTATCTGGGGGTAAAGGTTGCCATCTTCACATTCAGAAATTAGACAATGAAAAGCAGGATATTATAGATCCTAACAGTGAGGATAGAGACAGCACTTTATTTCTCGAAAACTCAGAAACTGATGTTCAGCTGTTTCAACAGACAATTTAAATGCCAAGATTATAATAGCTTTGAAGCTAAATTTTTTAATTAATAAATTAGAATTCAGTCTTGCATATCAAATTTGGGACTGAAGCAGTAAAATATTTTTAAATTTGGAATTTCATTTCCTGTTCTAGAAAGCAAGGGTTTCAATGTAGTTAGAACACTTTCTGGCAGAATGAAGGATGGTTCTTATTACTATATACACATGTTGGTTTTCAATGATGCACACCAGAAACTTGTTTTACACTATAATGCAATACCACTTCAATAAAAAGATTTTAAAAAATTAAATAAAAATGACACCTCAAAAGCTCTCTTACTGAAACATCAATAAACAAGTAGATATTTATTCCTAAAACTAAGCTAGCTACTCTCCTTGCCCGTCTACATCACCTGTACAGACAAAGACAGACTTTGGAACAGGACAGGATAGAAAGCAAAGAAATTGTTCACTCAATCCCAAAACTGTCTAATGAGAGTTAATGTGCAGTTGCAAAGAATAAAACAGTTATTCATGGATCAAATAACTTTCCATGTGAACATTATATTTAGCAGGGTTTTGAAATCTCTGAAGAACTTTTAATGGTATTTTCAGACCAATTAATGAGTTATGAAAAGAAGATCATAACAACTATGCAATGTAATAAAAGTTTTAAGATTACAGCCCTTATTTATTTCTACTGCATATATGTGACACAAAGATATAACCTTAAAAAAGACTAACTCTTCACTGATTAAATAAAACACATTCACATTTGTACTGTGATCTAAATTTTAGTTTTCCATAGTTGGAATAACAAAAGAACAGCAAAAACCGTTGCTGACGTTGCCTCGCCAGCATTCTGGCCTCTATCAGATTAAAAACTAACAGATTAAAAACTGTAATTTACATCAGGCTTCAAATTGTGGACCGTGTTCTTTTTGGTAACATGATATGAAGGGTTAGATTATCAGATTGCTTAGAACAAATAAACTAACACATCAATATAAATATATTTAGGAACTGTTTGAAATATTAGTTTTCCCTGGAAAACTACCAATATATTTACAGCACTCCCCCTTTGTACTTCATTTTAAGAATTATTGTCTTTTGTTCTAAACAGCGATATTATTTTCCTTCTGGATAAGTCCATGTGGCTGAGAACTTCGTCTTTAGTATAGTTTCCTACTTGAAGATAAATCACTAATAAAAATTCCCTCAGACATCAACTAGAGATAATGTTTCTCTCATTAAGATACCTTTTAAAATTATATGTTTGCAGATGATTCTGGAAAACAAGTATGCACAAAGTCAAGTGAAATTCATTAACAGATAACAGGCTGTATTGTGGTGATCAGTAAATCCACCTCCGATTAGCTTATTATTCATCCTCAGCTAATTCTTTAAGAAAAAAATGCTTTCCATAAACTCCAGAGACTTTTGGCACAACAGACCTGATTCACTTCAAATAGATTTTACTTCCTTTCTACATCCTCTCCTTCCTACCACCACCCACAAAGATGATAAACAAACAAAAAAAATTGTTTTATTTATAGAAAAAAAAAAGTGATGACATGCTACTTATTTATGCTATCAGCCAAAGGCAGCTTTGAATCCACCTCATTTTAATAAAACAGGAGAGGGGAGGCACACAGCATAAAATCTCCCTACTAAGTGGCAATCACCGACTCAGTTACCCTGCTCCTCACACAATAAACATGACACATTTTAGTCTTGGCGAACACCAGGATCTTATAAATTATAAAGTCTTTCACACACTTATCTCATTTGTAAAGTATGACCATCCTAATTTTATAAAATATATTGAGGCTCACTCAGATTGAGAGACTTTCCCAGCTCACACAGATAGCAAGAGTCCAACGTAGGCGTAGAAAACAGGTATTTAGATTCAAAACCCCAGTTAAATTTCTTTTAATCTTCTGCACAGTTTAATTTATGTGACTTGACTCTGCTTTATGTTACAAGTCATGAAATCAGGAAGCTCAGCATCCAAACTGACTTCCAAAGCCTTTCAAATCAGTATTTTACAAATTTAACTTTCTGAAGTTATTCAAGTCTAAGACTTTACTGCCTTGCCATTTAAATAAATAAAACCAGTATTGGATTCTGAATAAATTTGTACTGGTTGTCTCTCAGCACCCTATGCTATGCTGCCTCCCTCTTGTATGTTCATTCTTATGTAAAGTTTTAGAGACCAAATGCTGATGATGTTTGGGTGGGGGGGGTTGCATACTCTGGAGCTCCCTTGCAGAAGAGAAGCCTTAAAGGATGCAGTAATCACACAAACTAGAGTCCTGCCATAGAAGAGAGCAGAGACAAGACAGCAGCTGCCCCTTGAAACTAACTATAAGAACTTGGAGGAAAATTGTATGTGGTCAGAGAGTGCACCCTGACAGGAGTAAGCTACAAGATTTCAGTTGAGAATGGGAGATAATAAGAAAGAAAATCATAAGAAAGAAGAAGGGAGGGAGGGAAGAAAAATGAAAGAATGAAGAGGAAAGGGGGTGCAGGCATGGGGGAGTAGAGAGAGATGGGGAGAGAGGGTAAGGAGATGAGGAAGAGAGAGGGGAAAGAAGAGAAATATACTCTCAGAACAGTAAAAGGCAGTGTCAGAGAAGTACAGACTGTAGGAAGCTGAGTAACAACATTCAGAAGAGAACACAGAAGAGAAAGTAGCAGCAAGACAGAGTAATTTGGGACAGTTGAAAAAGACCTCATAATTTTTCAAAGGTCTAGTGAGAGGCAACTCTCCTGTAATATGAATTTCTTCTGTCTGAGGAAGGCCAGATGCATATACAGTCACAGACTGGCTCAAATATAAATAACTTTTTTTAAATCCCTATAAGAGTAACAAGTTCTTCCAAAGTCTGACCTCTAATTAGAAGCAAGCAAGCAATGAAGAATGACTGAGCATCTCTGGCTTATGATTGGGGAAACAGCAAAGGTAAGACAGGGGTTCTTCTTTCAAGTTACCAATAATAGTAACCTAAGGGTGTGTTGCCATGGAAAGTATTGAATTTATATAGAGGAGAGTTGGTATTTGCACCTTTAGTAACTTCATTAGTTCTCAGTGTGTTTTTATGTTCTTTTTTTAAAACAGTAATAGAGGATGATGATGGATAACAATAATCTCTATCTCATAAGACTTTTATAAAAATCATGAGATTTTAAGTAAAAATATCATTCATAAATACCTATATACATCAGTGTTATTTCGAATTTTAAATTGGATTTATAATTCTTTCTATTTTAAATATTTATTTATGCACAGAAGAACTGGCATGTGGGTCAGAGGTACAGGTGGTGAGAGGATTCACCAGAGACAGAGCAGAGAGCAGAACAGGAGGATTGACTGAAATACACTACTGAGGGGAGCAGCGGGCAAGACAGGAGAGGTCTGTGGTGCCATGTGGATTAGCTCCCTGACTGGGGATTGAACTCAGGTTGCAGCAGTGATAGCATGACAGCCTGAGAATTTAACCCCTACACCACCAAGGAGGTCCTGGATTTATAAGTCTATACCACCCTGAGGCTTATTGCACTAAGAGTTGCTTCTGTAATTTCTACATAACACATAACAAACAGGTTGACTTTCTGTCACTTACTTATGTAATTATATTCACTTTACCTCTCTCATCACTAATATCATTATTCTCTGTGTCTCTTTCAGTCCCTTACACACACACACACACACACACACACGGCTACATTTCTTAACCTGGCATTCAAGGTTTCCATTGATTCTGCCATTACTCCTAATAAGAATCCTATGCTCCATCTAAGCTCATGCTCTGACCCTGCCTGGTCACTCCTTTCTGCAACTCTTCTCCGCCTGTCCATTCTTTGAGGCATTTCAAGTCTTTCCTGCTCCACAGAACAAGCTCTCTTTCCACATCAGTCATCGATCAGCAAGGTCTCCTTTGATGTACAAGAGCTTAATTACCTTTGGGGCTCATTTCTCTTAGATGGCATTTGGACCCCACGGAGTCAGATCCCCTTTTGTGTATCTAGCCTCTCTCTGGCAAATCAGACTATATTCTCCTTCAGGGCAGAAAGGAAGTTTGCCAGTATTTTTTTTTTTTTTTGACTGCCAAGCATCTAACATAAGCCTTATACCTCAGGTGGTGAGCTCTTTGTATTAACATCCTGTTGTCATATGGCTGTAACAACAATAGGGATGCCAGTAGAGCATGTTTCATGTACCATGCTTCATGTATGTGATTCCATCTTCTTACAACCATAGAGAATATGTTTATCATTTCCTCCTCCTCAGTGAGTAAGCACAGGCAAGAGAAAGTAACTGGCCCCAGATGACACAGTTCATAATACACGTGTAACTGAAGTGGAAAATACACCTATTTGTCTATGAAACTGACTTCTGAACCCACATAGACTGATTTTAAAGGATCTTTTCTGTTACCAATGTTAAAACATCAAATAAAGGTCAAGAATAAGAAAGAATAAATTGCTACCAACTTCCTTTGCAGGAATGTTAAAATTAGAGAACTCATCTTCTTAAAAAAATAGAAAAATTGATAATCTCAAATGATTTTGAATAAGTTCACTACAGTATTTCTTTACACTAGAAAAGATACTTATTTTTTACCGATGGAAAACAAAATTAACTTTAATATTGACATTTTAAATCAACATAGTCAAAAGGATTCCAAATTATGGTTTCTCTTTTCATAAATTTACATTGCTCTTCCATATGGGAAGGAAAAAAAATTAAGCGTGATCTTTGTTGAAAACTGCAGGGTACTCTTGTAGCCTAGAAGGTACAGTGAACGAAAGCTACTGGGCAATACATTTCACAAGACATGCTTTGTATGATTTAAGACCCAATCCTGTTGCTATAGTTTATAAAATGATATAAAGGAAAATCAGGGTGGCACCAAAAATAAAAACAAGCATTTTTATCCATAAAGGAAAAGGCATTTGGGAAATTCTAATTTTAGTTGCAAATGTCAAAGGTTGTAAGCTGGATCTTAGTTAAAAGTAAAGTAAAGTAGACTTTTGCCAGAGTGTGACCAATGGCACAATTTTTTATTTTTTTTAAAACATTCTTGTTTATTTTTTCACAATATAGGCTTTCTCCCCTCAGGTGCAGTCACCATAGTTTTCCTACCACCAAAGTGCCCCGAGTCCTCCACCTTGCTCCACTGCACTCTCCTTTCCCCTGTTCTCTACTCTTCCCCTCCTTTACCCTCCCCTCCTTTATGTCTCAGAGCTACAGACTGAAGACAGTGCTGAGAGGGAAGCAGCGATGGGCATAACGCATAAAGTATACCGCATATAGATATATGCTCTCTACATCCAATCCTGTATCTACAACTTCACAATGAAAATAACCATGCAGGCCATAAGGAGAACACAGTAAAACATATATTCAAGAGTCTTACACAGGCACTTACGGACTACTGAAAAGATATATACACACCCAGGTTAACATAGACAGACTGACACACAGATTCATTATATCATTTATCTAAGTACACAGTTGTACTTAAGACACACAAAGACAGATACACATTCAGATAGACACACAGATACAAAAAGTACAGGAAAATGCAGACACACACACAGAGATGCACACAGTTAGACAAACACACAGAAGACATCAATTCCAGGGGAATAGACTAAAGTAAATGCAGACAGACAGATACACACACAGCAGACACACAGAGTGACAGATGCAGAGGTAGAAAATAAAGCACACAGACAGGTAGACTTGTTCAAATATTTATACCTACAATGAGAAACACACGCACACATACTATGGTTTATTCACACAGGCACATACACTTGCGTAGAGAGACAGCTGTATGGTCTGTGAGAGCTTATAATCAGGGTTCACCCAAACAAGCAGGCAGAGGTTGGTATTGAGGAGGGAGAAGTCCATTGGCTACTGTGGGAAGAATGTGGGATTTAAAAACAGGACTTTGTAAGCAATGCAAGCAAATGATTTGAGCTCTTTGAATCTCGTTCTCATCTATAAAAGAGGAATGATAAACGTCTTACTCTAAGGATGGTTATTGGGATTAAGTGTGCTAACCCACACTAAAAGAAAAAAAAAAAAAAACTTTCCAAACA
The DNA here is from genome assembly GCA_019455555.1 of Galemys pyrenaicus. Taxonomy (NCBI): domain Eukaryota; kingdom Metazoa; phylum Chordata; class Mammalia; order Eulipotyphla; family Talpidae; genus Galemys; species Galemys pyrenaicus. The sequence goes on from JAGFMF010011390.1 coordinate 5,253,222, forward strand.
CAGCACTGATATTTTAGTGATTGTTATTGCTTTCATTTTTCTAAAACTGAAACTGGCAAGTTTGAACAAATCTTTTTAAAAATTAAGTTATAAGAAACTAAACTTTTGCATAAAATATAAATACAGAATGTTCTGTTACTAGCAACAACTTAAATCAGCTAATACTATATTGAGTGCCTACTATATGCCAGGCAGGCATATCTAGAAAATGAAATGTTCCATTTAACCAGATATTGTGATTAGTCATGTTATTGTGGGTATCATACTTGGCATACTATGGACAGGGATTATAATTATATAAGCAGCACTAAGACTGAATTTAGCACTTTAAGACCTTATAATGTTTCAGTATTACCAACACAAACATCGCAGGAGCACATAGCATTATTCTAGAATCTGGAAAACACACAGGACTGAATATCAGGGTTCCGTGGTCTTGTCCCAGTCTCACTCATACTTTGTTGTTGATTTGTACAAATCATTCTTTCTGTTACAGTTTCCTCATCAGTAGACTGAAGGGTTCTACACTAAATGATATGGGAGGGCATTTTTGGCTCTGATTCAATTCTCCTATAAAAATGGATTTAAGAACTGCCAGCTAATGGTGTTTCGGCTGAGAGAGTGTTGAATTTTTACTATAATTTTATAAAAATTAAAATGTTCATAACTTCATCTATCCAAGGAGAAAGTGATTCATCATCATTGGGCTAGAGATAATGAGGTGAACCTTTTACGATTCTGTAAGAATACAAGTCGATGACTTTAGATCCTAAATCCCAGCACAAAGGCCTCTGAGGAAAATTTTCAGGGTGCTCTAATGTGAGTGAAATGGGATGTGAAAATCTAGAAAAGGTCACATAATGTTCAAGCCAAATCCTTCTCATAGAGCTTCTAGGGAAATCCAGGTAGATCCAAATCTCAAATGCATGCAAATAAAAAAATAATATGGAATGTTTTCAAGTGCTACCTTATGTCTCCTTGAAAAACCTAAAAGATGAAAATTTAGACAGAATCTGTGTTAGTCTCGAGGAGAATTGTAAGAAGAGCTTACAATAGTTTAGAATCTACTCAGTCTTCCTATGGTTGTATTTTAATGAAACCAACTTAAAACTTTCAAGTTTTAGTAGATTTTTTTTAAACTGTGTTTGTCATCTAATGGTCCTAAGTATTACCTTTAAAAATGTTTCTGTAAAGTGTTTTTGCCAACTTATAATCATAACTATATATTTTTCGCTAATATTTTTTAAATAATTAAAAAATTCCTAAGAGTACATGTTTTGAATTTTCTGCATCTCAGATAGTTTTCTATATTGAGTGTATCCTAAAGAGTATCTGTATGAAACATATCTAATTTAGAAATTGAGAATTCTCAGAAGTACTTTATGGATGTCTTTATGTTTAGTGACAACAGTTGTTTAGTGTCACCTGACACTAAACTTGTAACATTATCTCTCTGCACTTTGGTTTTTTCCACTGGAAAGGTCCTGCTTCCATGACAATAGGGCAGGTTCTAAACTCAGAAAGAGGAGAAATGCAGCGGATCAAGAAAGATTAAGAGATTAGATTATAGGTTTATAATAGGAAGGACCTGGTGTATAGTAGGAGGTTAGAGCTTTAAAATCCTCATTATTAATAAGTTTGTTACATATATGCCCAAACCAGTGACTCTTTATACAAGGTAATTAACTGTGATATATCTAATGTTAATCATCTTAATAGGCCATCCACTAACTGGACATTTTTTTTTTATTTAAAGCACTTATAAAAAAAAGTGAGTGTCTTATATTTGCTCCTTTCCCCATTCCTACCCCTACAAAGTATCTTGAACCTTGTAAACCTATATAAATTCTCACCATTCTTTCCATTTTATGTGCAGAGAAGAAAGGAACCAAACAAGTTTGTTGTTGTTTTTTATGAATTAGGTCTTAAACTAGTAGCTAGGCAACCAATCAAGTAGCCCTGACAACAGAAATAAAAGGAACTTGATGATTACATTCAGCCAGAAGCCTATATAGAGCACTGCCTAGTGCCAATGTTATTGGTTCAAATGTAAAATTTAACACAAGTAAAACTCACATCTTTTTTCCAGTTTCACAGAATTTTTGATCTGTGTATGCTGCTTTAGAAAAATACTATCACAAATATAAACATAGCTATTCTTGTCAAAGAAATATGTACGAAGCATATGTATCTAGGTTGACTTCTTTATCCCATGATTTTTAACATTCACTTCATTAAAACTGATGCGTGAAACTCAGATGTATGTCTTATTTTAGATTTTAGGGGAAAATTGCCCTGTCAATCTCACAGAGATGTAGGGAACAAATGAGTGACGGAGAAAAAGAATGCTGGAGCACAGTGATCTAGAGCTGGTTTTAGTTTTCTGATCTGAGAAGCAAGGTAGTAAGACCTACATGTCTAAATTTGGGAAGACTCAAGGAAAGTATATGTCATAATATTTTTCAAACATAAAAGCATTATAAAATAGTTTTTATAATAACATTGACAGTAATACAAAAGTGTTTTCTTTAAAATGCAACTACTGCTCTGCTTTGCAAGTGGGGATATCACAATCAGAATTTATCCCTTTACTGTAACATCATTGATGTTCTCATACCCCTGATGGAACAAGTAGTTTTCTTGGGAACAGGTTACAGAAGAAAAAAGAATTGAAGGTATTAGTCAATTGCTCACCAAAAAGCATGATCAGCCTAAACAGTACTATGTAAACTTTGGCAACAACAAACAAAATCTCACCAGCCTGTGTGCTATACAAGAAGCTCATTCATTCCAGACACACATTGCTAAATAATTTGCTCACGGTCCTGTTTCCCTTATTGCTGCACGGCTATATTGATCTTCTGTCTGAACTTATTCTGTCATGCGACGATGACTATCTGAATCAATTGTATAAACAACAAGGAGCTGTGGCAATTGACAATGTGAAACAGAAGTCCAGCATGCTTTCCATTTCCAATAAAAGGGGGCAGTATTACATCAGTGTAGTGCTGATGTACAATATATCGATGTTTTTACTAAGTATGGCTGAGGAGCAAAATCTACACTTGCAAAAATTGAACAACTGCTTTTTTGGTTAAGAGTAAATTTACACTGGGCTTTGTTGATTAAATTATTATTTTCCTATTTACTTGATTGAAAAAATACTATTTTGGTATGAGAAATGTACATGGTTATCAATAATCAGGTTAAATATTTCCAAAATCATAGACTGAAATTCCTATTTTTTAAAACATGAAAATATGTATTAAACTAGCAAGCACAAAAATGCCCCAACATATAATAAAATCAAATTTGAACATAATTATGTTGATCATGGCTTAGTCCTAAGAGGTAGCTAGAGTATAAATGTTAGTTTAAGAATTGAAAAGAAAAAAATACATATCTTGACTTTATAAGAAGGCATCTATTAGCTTCTTAATTACCTGTCACTCTATCTTAAGACAGTTGGGCCCTAAAAAGCAGTAAGTTAACCATGAATCTGTATTAAAAACTGAAAATTTAACAACAGATTTGACAACCTGTCTGAGATCTTGAACTGAGAGCAGACCTAAAATTTACTGTGCATCTCCTATGCTAGATATACCCTTTACATTCATTTTTACTCAACACGACCCTTTAAGGAAAGGATAATTATTTCTACGGTATAGATGTGCTCATTTAGACTCACAAACGCAAAGAACATTCCATAAGTAAGTTTCAAAATGGACACAGGTTGCTTCTAGGACCGATCCTGGGAACTGGACCTAGAATCAATTAACTCCTATGTTTCCAAAAACACCCTGTGGCCTCTAATTCTTTTATTGTTCCAGGTCTAGCCACCTTTTTGGTCTCCTTGTCTATACAGTATGAGCCTTTTTCAATCTTCTGTCTCCTGACTAATATTTTTCTGAGTCAGAACCAATGGACATCGTGGTAGGAAAGAACGCCCTACCCAGACAGAAGGTGACAAGCACACAGGGAATGGTCTCAGGGCTTTTCTTCATAATGTTCTTCTACTCTAAAGGTTTGAGATTTCCAAGGTAAGAAGTACTTTTGCATGTAATGGGCTTAAAGATTTCACAGAAATCTAACAGATTTCCATAAATAGAAATATCATTGACTAAGAATTAGGAAAGCTGACATTTAATTCCTATTCTGCCATGAGTTTACTATGTGACTATGGGAAAGTCATTTTCTTTCTCTGGGTCTGTTTTTCTATCTGTGATTTTAGTGACTGGTCCTGAGATATGGCACATCCCTCCAATTCTTTCACTCTCCAGATGTAATTCCACCAATATTTTAAGAAGAAGAAATAATATGGTAAGAGTGCCCCTGGGAGCTCACTTTGACACCCAAGGAGGTCAAGTATTTTTCTGAAAAGATTCTGAGATGAGGGTACTTTATGCTTATAAATGTGTAATCTGTTCATTATGAGCAAATCTAGTGAACTCTGATGGTTCATCAAAATTATTAAGCTGAACAAAGAACCAGATCCTCAAATTGCATAAACCTTTGGGGGAAAGGGCTCTAAGCAATCACCCAATCTGTATCCAAACATCAAATAGGTCAGAAAACTACAGAACACACTTTGACACTAAAAAGGCCCACCCTGACTTGCCTTTCTTCTAGCCAGATGCCCTTAGAGTTTAGTTCTAAGGACATTTAGAAGCAGCCTGTTTAAAATTCTGCTGTGTATTGTCATGACTAAAATACTTTCTATCTTAGAAATGTCAAAGCAACAAAATTTGGGAAGCAATTAGTCTATAATATGATCTAATTGCACTGGAACTTGTAATGGAGATAGCTGGTGTTCTTGGTATAGAAAGCTAAAACCCAGGGCAGTAACTTAGACGTCTGCTGGCAGGACACTCACAATCTATGCACAGAAGCTATGTTGAAATTATGGAGCATAACTTTCCTAAGGCGCCGTTACAGTCTATTGTCCCCATAATCTATATATTTAACAGACCCTAAATATCTGGTGACACAGTCAACCAGAACATCTCTATTGGTGCCGTTCTGGCCGATCAAGTCAACACTGTTTCATTTTAAAATGCCCAAAAAGGGATTTACTCAATAAGCTGAAATATGTCATAGGTAAAATAAATCTGTATTCATACGAATATATATATGCAAGTCTATATGTGTTATGAAGCCACAAGCACCCTGTGTCTGTGTGGTAAATGTTTTTCCACATTTGTGACACATACAAGTCATGTTTTATATATGACTTATGTTTGTAAATGTCACAAAGCACTGTAGACTAGACATTGTGATGCACTGCCCAGATCCCTCTTTAAAACAGAATGATTTTTCCCTGGCAATAGTGAATGTTGTCAGTAGCTAGCCTCAGTCACTGACCCACTTCAGCACTACCTCTTCAACAATGCCTCTGCACCCAAAGTCTTGTCCTTTCCCCAGGGTAGCCCTCATCCAAAAACTGGTTGACACATGTACAGAAAAACCCCCATCATCCAGGTTAGGACAATTTTGAATCACAATGGCAGTTTTGAAAGGACGAAACTATACTGCAATCCAATTCTTTCGTCCTTTCTATCCCGCAGATGGCAGTCAGAAAGAACTCACAGTAATCCTCATCTCATACTAATCTCATTACTAATCTCATCTCATAGTCTACTTCTCAAGAAGCTCAAATCTGTGAGATACTCTTTTGTAGTTTGCCATAATAAGACAATGATGAGGTATGCTTAATATAAGTTTTTTATAATAGTAAAACTAAAAAATTCCCTAAAACTGTACTACACATTACAAAGAACAAATTTTAAATTTAATTTATAGATCTTTATATTAAGAAAACTAAGGTAACTCCAAAGTGGGCAATTTCAAAGACAGTTGAGCTGAATTTGTCACAATCTATTTTACTCATCAACTTCTAGACTTCTGATCCTCAGAAGTACTAGCCTATAGAACCTCATAAAATTAGGATGAAGACTTTGCTAATAAGAAATACAAAGCAACCATAAGAGGAGTCCTTTAACTATGTCCTTAATTTGCTCCTCTGATGGCAACTAACTTAACAAGTAAGGACAGATTACAGTTCTAGAAACTAAACAAAACCTTCAGAGCCTACAAAATATATATTTGAAACAGAGATGTTATTTGGGAGGGAGATCATGTTAAGGAGAACTTGTAAGCACGTCCTGAATAGAATGAACTTTTCCACTGCATATTACTTTTGCAGTGTTCAAAATTTTACTTGCAATAAACTAATCTACAGAGACAACAGAATGATACAAAATTCAACAATATTAGGGTCACAGAGAGATTAAATGCTGAAAGCCAAGTATATCCAATATCAATTTACTACTAGGTTTGGTGCCATGGATTAGGATGTTGTTTATTATGACAGAGAGAACTTCATTGAAAGACTGGACTTAATTCTCATCACCCCCCAAAATTAAATATTATATAAACATATTCTATTTTAAGTATTCCATATGTTACTATTCCAAATGAAAATTTGTACATGTATTTTTCAATGAAATATTTCACTTACTACAATAATCAAAGGCAAATGATTTTTATAATTTAATAAGTACTGTTATTTAAATTAAATAATTTGTTTTTGTGGAAGGAAGTATCTGAAATATATGACATCTAAATACTTTTCATTTAACCCAGTGGTTTTCAACTAGAGACAATTTTCTCCTCCCTCTTCCACAATGGGATGTTTGGAGATATTTGTGAATAGAAGCCAGATAGCTCCCCATGACAAAGGATTATCTGGACAAATATGTCAATAACATTGAGGTTAGGAAACCCCAGAACCTGAAGTTTCCATAGCTTTGTGTAGCAGCTCAACTGGAAAGGAGTTTACATGAGTTGGCTAGTATGCCAATAGATAAACTACTCTGTTCCTTCTGCTGACCCTTCCATTATTGTGTAAGAATCTCAGATCTGTGATAAATTATGTGTGTGTATGTACACACATATATAGTGTATAAATCTGTATATTCAAACGCCACTTATAGCTTAGTTTAAAAGTCATGGGAAAAACAAGTCAATGCCTATTCTGTACCAGGAACTATTTTATATACATATGACTTCATTGTAACCTAGATTGCTACCTTCATATTACAGGTAAATAAATTGAGATTCAGAAAGTTTAATCAATGCTTCTCTAGTCTTCAGAAAGAGCATGGACCTTCAACACCTTGACTTTAGAACTAGTCTCCAGAACTGCAAGAAAATTAATTTCTGCTGTTTTAAGCCACCCAGGTTGTGCTCATTTGTTACAAAAGCTTTAGGGAATGAATACACCCAAATTCCAAGAGTGTGATATCACCATACATTTTGAAATGGAGGGATAGGGAAACAAATAATAGTCTGGTTATAGCTGTATAATCATATATAAATTTAAATAATAGCACATATGACCACATACTTCTCTTATGACTTCTCCCATGTGCTAGTTTAAAACTCCTTCCAGTAAGTGGAAAACTACAAGTTTGAGAAGAAATGGAATCTCTACCACAGCGTTCATGTTAGAATTAGCAAGGATGGAAGCAAAGAAGAGGTTCCTGGTCCTAATGGCAATGGGTTATATTCTCTGGCTTTACTTAATAAAACATATGAATCGAAGTAAAGTTTTAAAAGGTTACTCTGTTACCAAGGATGTTGCCCATCATGACACTCATGTCATCCTATACAGTCCCATGTTAAGAACACAAGCTCTCAGGATTTACAGCTGGTAAATAATTTCATCTGTTTGCTGTAAGTGACATGTTTCAGTCATTCATCAGGTAATCAGAATGTTTTACCCAGTGTACTATAATACCCTGTTTCTATTAACTTCCTACAGTTGACTCACACACTAGGCAGAACGAACCTTTTATATGTAAGTCAGATCATGCCAATACCCTGGGTAAAAACCCATCCAGGGATTCCCACCATGCTGAGAGTAAAATGCAAAGCCTTTCCAGGAGAAACAGGGTTAACATGCCTGCCGTTAAGTTATCACTTTACTTCGTGTCCCACTTTTTACCTTCTCTGGTCCTATTCGTGCTACAATGGCCTTTGTGTTGATGGTCTTATATTGAAAGGGCCTCCACATTTATTGTCTGCTGCCAGGATGCTGCTTCTCCTACTTTTACACAACCTGCACCACTGCTTCATTTGTATCTTGACTCAGAGCCACTTCCTCAGAGATTTCTTGCTATCATTTAAAATTACAACCCCATAAATCTTTATTTTCTCAATTTTATTCTATTTCTCTCATGACATGCATTTATCTTCCTACTAACTGACATTACATTGGGTATGCAATCGTTTGTTTTTTCATTGTCTGTGTTCCTGTACAAGAATGTAAGCTCTGTGAAAGCAGGGATTTTATATGATTTGTTCACTGCTGTATCTCCATGCCTAGAATAGTGTCTATTACAGAATAAGATCTCAATGAATAATTTGCTCACTCAAAAATAAGAAGTAAATGCATTTCTTAAGTTATTTTCCTTTATTTTTTTTACCCTGGAAGCTTAGTAATAAATTCAATGGTGAGTCATAATAGCATATTAGTCTTCATTGTGAGCATATATCTTCTTTCTTTTTGCATATTTTAATTTTCTAATAATATCATATACCAGCTTTATTATATTTCTAAGTCTTTGGAATGGGGCAGAAAGACACCAAAAGGCAGGCAAGTTGGGTACCTGGGAAGAATCTACACTAAGTCGGGGGTCTATGTTAATCAGCAATAATGCTTGAATGTAATACAAGACAACTCTCAAACTAGAAGCCCAATCAATCCTTTGGCTGCAAATTAATGCTTCATGGCATAAAAAGCCAATAGGTCTAGTAGAGCCAGTGATGGAGAGAAGCAAGTCTTACCTTTTCATTCCTGCAGTTGTTCAGCCCCATATTATTCATGGAGGAGAGTTTCCCATCAACACCATGTGGCTGCTGCTGCTGCTGCTCCCGCTGGATCTGTTCTCGCATCTTCCGAGCCTCCTGAATAGCTTTCATCACTGTGTCCTGATCCCCAAATAGGGCAGGGGAGTTGAGACTGGATAGGATATCTGCATACACAGTAAGCAGTATGAGAGCCTTGTGAGGTTAGACTCAAAAACACAACTACTAATCACTCCCCTGCAGAATGCTGCATTCCCCCCAAAAGGTGAGGGTACTTTTGCTACTTAGAAAACTGAAATATCATGCAAAAACACAGAAAACCAAGGAAAGGAAACCAAGTTGTACTGGAATCTTTAGCCCTTGGAAGATGAATATAACCCAAATACTTGAGTTTACCAGGGTTCTATCAGTCCACCTCCATACCGATGATTTCTTAGATTCCAATTGTGTGTTTGTGTGTGTTCTGGTTATATTTAATAATGAGTGGTGGAACAGTGGAGGGCTTCAGAGATAACTGGTCAGGTTATCCACTATATTTGGTGTGCTACTGAAAGTAGACTGTTTCTGACCCAGCAGAAAAAAATCTGTGAGGTTTACATGTGTATTTCAGTGACATCTGTGTCTGTTTGCATGGCCACTGCAGGAGAGAGGGGGCGGTAAGCCATACACCACACTTTCCATTCTTCAATCACTGGCTGGTTAATGAAGCATTCTACTCATCATGCTGCCTCAGTTATTTACCAAGAGAATGACAACCCATTCCCTACTCCCAATGGGAACACCCACTGCTCTCATTTTGTGAAAGTGGGACTTTTGTTAGGAATGGTTTCCATATAAAAACAAAGCTTCAAATAATGGAAGAGTAAATATTTACCTTCATTACATACCATGCAACACAGAGGAGAAAAATTCAAAATTAAATTAACTAATTTTCCTCTGTAGTATGGTTTTTACTATAGGTTCAATTAATACTTTAGGTAAGCTTTTCCAATTTTAGACAGAGAAGGCAATTGTTTTCTAACTAATGTGGTAAAGTTGAACATGATCCACTTGTTTCTAGCCTGGTAGGAGCACTTCTTAGTGCATGTGTATGTGCGTGTGTACATCTCACATATACATATAAAACAGAGAAAATCAAACCACAGTCAAGTTCATATTGCATGTCTATGAGTGTGCAATGCTTGTGCATAAGCAGTTGAGTTTAGAAAAATTCCCAAGACTCTCTGGAAACTTTTTAAAGAGTCAATCATTTTTTAGGATATAAAAACCCTGTATCTTATAAGCCAGTCATAAATCAGATTTTAAAAACCTGTATATTTTACTCTAGAGCTTTTATAATTAAAAACAAAACACTTCTATGCTTCTTACTGCTTACCCAGTAATGTCTTCAGAAATTGTACACAAGTGCTTATTTGGATTGCTTTATTTTCAGGACTGAGAGACAGATTTTATGAAATAAATTAATAACTCAATTTCTAAATTATGAAACCTATTGAGAAATTCCAAAGATAGAACTAATAGAGAGCAAAAATCTACTTCCCCAAAATGTCTTTTAACAAGAGGTGTATTTCATAGGACAGGCTCTGAAGGTTGAGTGGAAGTTGCTTTGATATTTATTGTAAAATTCTCCCAGGAAAATCTCATCTCCTATTTATTTTCCTTGGACAAGGCAAACTTAAATCTGTATTCCTTTATCTTCCCAAATAACTCGCTAAATAAATTTCCCTTTTCTTCCCTCAACACCTTATCTTAAGATAGGTGTCTTAAATGGCTTCTAGAGCCATCTGGGGGAGTAACTTAATCATGCTGGATCTCTCACATGTATACAAAAGTTATGCAGGAGTTCATTATTAAACTTTTATATTACTTTTTGCACCATAAATAAACCCATTTCTATGCATCTAAATCCAATATTTTCTGGATAAGAGTATTACTACATCAGTCCATTTCTGTCTCATGCTCTAAAAGTATGTTCTGCTGAAGTACACACTCTATAACAGCAGGGCCTGGGAAACAATCATCTTTATCCTTTATAATGCTCAGTATAACAAACAAATGTTTCCCAAAAAAAATTCAGAAGTGGATTATAAGAGGTTCTTTAAGATCAAGTGTATTAGTCTATTATTTATCCTCTTTTTTTTTTTTTTTCATCTCACCACTTCTAACAACCCAGCAATCATATTCACACGCTGGGAATAATTCACTTCTCTCTTCCATAGGTATACCACTGACTTGGAGTGAAAACGAGAATAGGATGTTATATGAATCCTAATGTCCCAGATACCACTGAGGAAAATTCACATCTCACCATTAGAAGATTGACTTAGACTCAGCACATTTCAGCAAACATTCCAACTAAGTTCACAAAAAGAGCACTGAGTTATATGTTCAAGAACCTGGACTCTAGTCTTAGTGCTGCTCCAAGGCTGTGAGCAAATAATTTTACCTATAAGAATGCAATTTACTTCATGATACAATGAGAATTATAATGATAATAATGTATCATCTAACTCATAATATTAGTGTGAAAAAATGAGTAAGAAAGGCAAAACTCTTTTAAACTGTAAGTGGCTACACTTACACATTATTTTACTTACTATAGTAAGTATTTTAGACTCTAGAACTCAATAATGCAAGGAAGACAATATGGGGGAGAAATGCTAGTTCTAGTACCTAATCCTTTTGAGGTCCTGTATCTTCATTTAAAAACTAAGAGGCAAAGAGTAGAGTAACAATAATGGTAAGACTTATTGGCACTCTGCTACTGACAAGTACTTTCATATTTATTGTTTCATTTTACTTATCCATCTTTTTATATTGTGGACCTTCTAGGTGCTAAATACTGTGTGAGGCATTTTATATGCATTTTTCTCTTTAAATCCTCTCAAAAATCAGTGAGTTAAATAATAAAATTTTCCTTTCAGAGTTTGGGAAACTGAGTTCAAAAATATTAAGTAACTTTCCCAGGGTCACATATCGTGTATGTGAAAGATCTCAGTCCAAGTCTGTCTGATGCCAAAACACATGCTTTTCCTCTGTTCTTCTCACACTGGAGCAGAGATAGTTTTAAATAAATTGACATTATACCAGAGGGTATTAGGAATCAGAGAATCATTATGACATCTTACTAGATATTAATTTTATTTCATATTAGTTATTAAGATTATCATTCATATTTATTTTAATGCAAACTAGTATGGGATAAATGTAAAATTCACATACATTTTAAAAATATAAAAATTTAAAGAAATTTTGGACTTTTGACAAACAGTCATGAGGTTGGTCCTTAGGTCCATGGAGGTCACTTTCATTTGCTAGAGTTACTTTGGTGGCAAAACACTGACCAAACACAGAAATTCTTACATCTTTGATTTCCTGGCTGTAACACATCATCATCAATATCTAAAGAACTCATTACAGTAGGATTTATGGTATGAACTTTTGTAATATTTCTAATCACCTGAAACACAAAATTGGGTTATGTTTCAAAAGAAAAGATTTTACTTTCACTTTTTTTTTAAACTTTTACTGTATTTTCTCAGACTAAGCAATACTATGGCAACAAGGGTCAGTCATCACTACACAAGTTCGTTTTCTTTTACCTAATTCATAAGTCTCTTCCTGGTGTTGAACTTTCCATTTACCTAATGAGGATCCTCTTCCCAGGCTTCCTCCAATAGGGCTGGGGATGCTGCTTTTGTTTGGCAGATTGATGGGGCTGGTTTTGCTAGCTGGGAAGAGGCTCTGGGTGGGAGATGTTGGGGACTTTACAGGCTCAGCTGTCTTGGGTCGGGATGAGAGATTCAGCGGCTGCGCTGCTGCTTCATCCTACAAGAGTTTAACATAAATAATTATTAAAAAAAAGACAAATGAAGCACATTATCACTTAGTAAGCCACAGTTATTTTACACCTCAGAGACAATGCCACATTCTCCTACAATAATAACAAAAGAAGCTAATTATCTACCTCCTTGAAGATTCATCAGAAGGAAACCTCATTAATTTCCCTGTGTTATGCTTCTATTTACATTAACTGTGTAGTTGGATCATTCTTTTTGCCAAATTAAAATCTGAATTAGCTCACATTACAGCTTAATTTCCTAATGTGTTTTCAGGGATCTAAATTAACCTAGGGCATTTACAAAGAATTATTTAAAATTTCAGCAGCTCTGTAGTGCTTTTGTGTTATTCTGTATGAAAAGTTCCTGAAACTATAAATAGGCTCTGCAGCTAATTTTTTTAATATATATTTTAAATCAAACAATTGCAAGTACTTTAAAAATGGAAACAGGGAAAACCCTCTTCAGATCCCTTGGGCCTTTGCCCAGGGAGCCACACGCCACAGCTTGGCTTCTATGTGGCTTTCTGGGTGTGGCACTCTTCATGGTCTATATTCTGGTCTCTCTTCATGTTTAAAATTAATTTTTGCAAAGAGCAAGCACACATTATAATTATATTTTACATACCAAGCTATATGCAATTTATTTTTCATGTCCAAAGAGATGTTTCTTTATAGTCTTTGCTACCTATATTTACAGAATGTCTATTTTAAGATACTCATATTTCTATACTGAGCACAGTATTCAAATATCTGGTTTGCAACTGTAGATTAGCCAGGAGCTTGAAAGCTAAGCTCCTCGCCTTTATTTTGTCTCATTTTTCTGACCATAAAATGTCTGTAACACTTCCATCATTGTAGAAATTTAGTTGCAATCTGAGTTGATTCATTTTAATGTTCAGTTTTAAGATCTGTATTATTATATTCTAAAATAAAATGCTCAACAAATGCTAACTCCTCTTTGCTTCTGAGGAAGCACAGTGAACTTGCTTTTAATGTCACTGTTTTAAACACACAATAGAGCTTGGTAACAGAACATTCTCCCCAAAGCAAGCATGTGACCTCTCTGGGATTCAAGTTCTTCATCTGTGAAAAAAGAGGGTCTGATGCAATCTGATCTCTAAAGTCTCTTCTAATAGTAATGGTCATTGTTTCAGAGGTGACAATAAGGGATACTAGAAACTCCTACCTAAGAAGATCAGAAAGAGAAAAAGTAACACTCACAGAGGAGCTTGTGTGCAGAGCACTGTGCTATTTTCACATGTTAGCTATTTGACCATCGAGGTTGAACAACACTATTCTAAATTCATTGATTATCAAAGGAATAAATGGGGGGTCAGAGTGATAAATCACTTGACAACAGACATACACAGAGGAACAAAATTTGTATACGAGTTCATTGAACTTCAAATTCTAGGCCCCTTTTCTACTAAACAATCAGAGAAAATAGTTGTTTGAGAATATCTCTCTACTCAGGATGCCTACCATGGAGCTTGGTTTGGGGAAGTTCCATTTGGCCAACACACTCATAAAAAGACTTCTTTATGTTTAAATATCTAATATTCAATAGTTCAAGTCACTAATATTTTACATACTTACATACTATTGTCTAGAAACTACCTCCCAAAGTAAGCTATAACAACTGCAGTGCTTATATCTCTTGTTTCTCTTCTTGCAGTGATCTCTGTCCTGTTGTTTTATATATTTGCCTTGGTTTTTAGTTATTTAAGTTGGGAGAGTAAAGTCTGATCCATGTTCTTCCATCATGGTAGTAAATGGAAATCCTCTAGGTATTTAGTTAGGAATCTTTCCATTAGCAACTAGATGCTTCAATCACAACTGCAATTACCACTACCACAACCTTCTTTATTACCATCAGATCATTATCGTTATTCCTTTACTAACATTTATGGAATACTTACATTATACTAGAAAATGCATCATCTTATGATAATAACTCTTACTTAACAGAGAAAAAAACTGAAGTTTAAGGAAGTAAGTAACTTACCTAAGGTGACATAGCTAATGAAAGTGATGAAACTAACATGTGAGCAGAAACATTCTGCATTCTGATGTTGACAATGACAGTAGATAAAAATTCTGGGCAAAAAAAATACATAAGCTTATATATGTTTATTTTTGTTACTTTCATCAGCTATGCTGTAAATCATGTGAGCAGAGGAGAAGCAGACTATAAATAGAAACAGGGAGTATTTTCATGACATAATTCATTCAGTTAGCAAACTAAGAGATTATTCAGAACTTCTTTATTAAGCAGTAAGAGCTTTTTCTTCTTCCTTTAAAACTTTTGCCTTGTCTTGGTCTATGTATTTTTACCAACACATACAATAAATAATCTAATATTTACAAGGAATGTTTCCTTTGTTATTAGCATAAACTGTAGTCAAGTGAAATTATATAGAAAACTCCCAGAGAATTTGCATGTGGTCAAGTGAGTAATAAAATTCAGTTAGCCCACAAAGTTGGAATGGTAAAAACAGAAATAAACTTGAATTTAACTAGGGAAAATTTTATTCATCCAGTAAAGGCTTGGTTTGGGGAAGTTCCATTTGGCCAACACACTCATAAAATGACTTCTTTATGTTTAAATATCTAATATTCAGTAGTTCAAGTCACTAATGTTTTACATACTTATCTGCTAACCATTACAATTAAAGTACTTTGGTTTGAGTTGTTGTTCTTACTCTTATTCACAAACAGAAACTCTTGGAATATAAAATGGGTAATCCGTTTCCATGGTAACGCTATCTTAATAAATGTAAACTACCTGTTGCCATCTCTCTACATTGTCATATCTCAATAACAAAGCATAAATGTATTTCTTTGGAGAGTTAAAAGTACCGATGATATTAAATTAATTCCTTTTAATAGGACATAGGAAGAACTCTCTCCTTTTTTTTTTTTTTTTTTGGCATTTGGGATTCATATTTCTTGAACAACTTTCTGAAAATCAAAATTCCTAATGGCAAATTTTAGAAAATAAAAAATTTCAGGGATTTTTGTGGCATTCAATGCCATTTTATTAGCTTCAGATGTTTCCCTATGAAGATTTAATAATTACAAATTTTCTCCGCATGCAGTATTCTGGGTACATTACGATAATACATCTGTGCTTCACATAGTCTTCTAACTAGATAAGTCATTATACAGAAGAATTGCTGCTCTGAACTGTTTGAATTTGTTAACCTGATGCAGGAAGCAAAGGTAATCATAAAAACCAATCTGAACTGCTGTGGTAGTTTCTGTGAGCGACAGTACACTAAGGTGGAGTAGATAATTTCCCTCTATCACTCAGTACCTCCCGTTCCCAAGTTTTAAAACACAAAAATCAGTGAGGAAAGACATCTATTAACAGACTAGCCATAATTTGGGAGATTATCTTATTACAATTATATGGAAATAAATCATCATTAGATAATGACACCATTCATTCCTCAGAGTCCACATTTATAACTGTTTTTCAAGGAGAGGGTTTTATCAACATATCAAAGAACTGGAGTCTAGGATTAGGTTCTTTCCCCATTTTTTAAATCCTAAGTTTTGAGATGCTCCTTATCTGCTGCTCTAAGTTGCTTTCCCACCTGTTTAAGAAACTTTGAGAGAAGTGCGACAAGTCTATGACAAAGACTAGCAATAAAACCATGGCCATTCATGCCAATGAACATTAAAAAATGAAAACTAGAATCCAAAGGGGAAAAACTCCTGCGGAGTGAGTTTGCAGATTTAGGTAAAGATCTCACAATATGGCACTATTGTTATCAAAAGGGAAACACCTGTTTCTCAGTGTTCAATCATGAAATTTACCATAAAGAGGAGCACTCTGAGTTCCTTTATGTCGCTACATTTCCTGCTGTCTATTCCCAACACAGGCTGCTTGACTACTTTCTTGTGAAGCTATTTTCCAAACTGTTTTCACAATCCTGCAAAGCAAGTACCTTAACTTGAGTTACAGGGCTGGTCCCTCTCTTTTCATTTTTTATCCCAGTAGGTGAGACTGCCCCTGCTGTGTTTGGTGGCTGTGGAGTTGATGGCATCTTTGCTCCAGGTGACACCTGCATGCTGGCCAGCTGAGCGGCATAGAGTTGCTGAAAAACAGGAAAGACAAACATTATCTCTTTAAATGCAGCTGAAACGGAGTTCAAAAAAAAAAAAAAAAAAAAACAACAAAACTTACCATATTGTTAGATAACTATTTCTTTGACAGCCTTGTAACTCTATTTCTTTCTTTCTTTTTTTTTTTAAGGCAAAAATAAAAGAGACCAAATAACATGACAGAAAGAAAGAGGACTGGTAAAGGAATCATCATTCCACTCATGAGCCTTCTAGCTATAACTTGATGACTCTGCACAAAGAACTTGATAGCTCTAGAACTCAGTTTCCACAAATGTACAGAAAGGAATTTGTCTAAGTGGGTCTCTAAGGCCCATTTCTACTGTCCAAAAATCTTTATTAAAGTTCTTTGTCAGTGTGTTTGTTGATGTAATTTTAATATTCATTAATTAAGAAATTAATCTGAACTTTCTTAGGGATCCTGGGAGAATCACTTCATTTTTATCAGTACTGACCAAGTTTCTCTGGGGATACTGATCCTTTTGGATGACAGGTTTATTGCTGACAAGATCTCTCAAACCCACTGGCAGTCACTCTTTTTCTCAAGGCCTTCGTTCTAAGTAGCATATAATATAATCCTCAAGAGAATATTGGCATATTTGTGGCCAAGAAAGCTTCTTTTTCCTAGTTAAATCTTTCATTATCAATTTATTACAATTTAAGTGAAATTGGCAATAAATGAATGGGATAATCTGCTATGGTTAACCAGAATTCAGATATTATCTTCAACTATTTAATGCTTGAAAACTCCATTCAAATATTTTCTTTCTTTTTTTTTCTTGTCATCAAGATTAAGCCATTAGCTGACAGTCATCATAATAAATGGAAAACTTCCTAGTTCATCCACCGTAGAGAAAATAGCTCAAACTTTACCATATTAGTAAAGGAGAAAAAACAGGTGGTTTGTATGTAATTTCCAGCATTACTATCATTCAGATGGACAAATAAAAAAAATTACAGTAATCAAAAACAGACCTTTCAGCACATGTAATTAAATGAAAGCTTAATAAAGAATAATTTGCAAGAGCCAGATGTGCTTATGTCATGATTGTTGCTTTCTTTGGAACAATTTTTCTAATATAACAAGCCTCTAAAGAAATTAAAGTTTCATAATTCTGTATGTGCAATGACTCAATGGCAAGAAAAACTCACAAGTAAGAGTCAGTCAAACTGCTAGAATGAGGGTAAGTGGAACTATCTTTTTTTGCTTCCTTTTTACTCTACTGTATCTTTTTCCTTTGAAATGCAACCAAGTATCTTCCAGTGGGGGATAAGTAAAACTTCTGAAAAATTAAACCAGTGAAAGAAAGTTCTTTACTGAATGTAATGAAGATGGTTGAGAGTTGAAAAGTGTTGACTATAAGGTAACTGGCATCATGACCAATACATACTCTACAACTGAATATTAAATGATCACTTAGAGGGGCCAGGGTCCTTAGAAATCATTTATGCTTTCATTTTACCTCAACCATTCACAAGCTCAAAAGAAAGTCAGTTTTACTCAATCCTGAGTCCTTTAGGGAAATTTAATTAGTGAAGAGGAAGAAAAAAAAATAATCTCTGAAAACAAATTATCAATTGCTGACTAAATTTAGAAAGGTTTTAAAATGAACAACAGTATAGTATAGTTGTTCAAGAGATAATGTTAATTGCTTTCTCCAAAGCTTTGACAATCATTTATTTTGCTTCTTTTGCAATGAGTTGGACCCAAGAGAGGTGAGAAAGACCTCATGAGCTCTGAGATTCCCCAGAATTGTGATTCCTCAAAATTTTATATTATATATTATAACTAATATAATAGAAGCAGTCACATCACATGAAATTTAAATACTTGAGTAAACAGAACAGTAGAATATTAGATAAGATTTAGGAAAATTAACTTTGAAATCAAAATCAGAAAACAGACTCCATTATAAGGACAGGTCTTCACAAAAGAAGTTTCACATTCTGCCCAACAAAATTTGTGATTTTAGATATAAGCATCATTCCTTTTAAACTGAAGACTTTATATCTCACTTGCATAACAAGAATGCCATTCAGTGAATAGATACAGGTTTACAAAACAATTTCACAGAAGGTTCATCTTTAAAGTTGACATTAATTAGCCATATTTTGTATGCAAGACTGTGTTAGGAACTCAGGAGGATTTAAAGCCTTATAACAAGCATATGAGGATGTAAGATATTTATCCTCAACTCGATTTGAACTTTTCTTTGGAGTTTTTCACTTTTTTTAAACCTTGTATTAATAGTTCTGCACATAACTCTTATCATGCTTGATGGAAAGCAAGTTGATCAGGGATATGACCAAATTTAATTATTTTGAATGCCTACTACCAAGAATAATGCAAACAAAATATTAAGCACAGTAAGAGATCAATATTTTCTGAATTAACATGCTATATAAAAGTCCCTGGATATTAAGATATATTCTTTATAAATAAAAAAGGCAAAAGAAGAGGTGTATTATTACACCTGTGACTAATAATTTCATGGTGTTGAGTAAAAATGGGGGGGAGGGGATAAATTCAGTCCAAGCTAAATTATACTGTTTCACAAGAAATGATTCACTTGAAGTCATTTGTTAATCAGTCAACTAAGTAGTTGTTCAATAACTACTAGTTTCAGTATCTTGTTGTAAACTTTTCAACAAACTATATTGCTTGAGTATTAACTAAAGAGTTGTACCATTTTTTCTAATTACCTACAAATTTAAAGTTTCTCTAAATGTTATTGTATCCTTTTTTGAAAGAGCATAAAATATTAAACAGTTTTGAAATAGTTTTTATAATGTCCTTTTCAAACTGCTGGTTTAGTGAGGAAACAGTTAAACTCTGATTAACTATTAGGCAAAGATTTACAAAGAAGTCATTCCACATGGGATTCCCATATCACAGCTCATAGTCATAATGGTATAATGAATATTCATTTCCAAACATAGTTGAGGTTTAAAAAAAAATCAACAGTATAATAAAGTTTATACCAGACTAGCCAAAGTTCCATAAACACTTAAATGTTGGCAAAAATTATTTTTGTAAATAGAGATTTTTCCCTTTCAGTTTTGAAAAATGTTCAGTTATTGAAATATTGATGTATTTCTCTACACAATCTATAAAAGGCATGTAGTACACATGTGTAAAATTGAACTGAGCTAAATATTTTTCAAAATTATGAAATCACTCATGTTTTATAGGAGTACTTTAAGGAATGCTTTTACTATTTTATGACTAAAAAATTCCACATTTATTATGAGTTCAGTTTTAATAAAGTAGCCAGCATTAAAATTTTGGTAGTCTGAAAATTGATGTACTTAGCACTTAG
The DNA here is from genome assembly GCA_019455555.1 of Galemys pyrenaicus. Lineage (NCBI taxonomy): Eukaryota > Metazoa > Chordata > Mammalia > Eulipotyphla > Talpidae > Galemys > Galemys pyrenaicus. The sequence goes on from JAGFMF010011390.1 coordinate 5,273,379, forward strand.
AACTGAAGCTGTCTTACCAAATCATTTAGTATAATCTGACCTCATCAATACACTGACAAGCTGGGATCTAGAGAATGAAAGTAACATGCTCAAAATTGTAAAACTAGCTAGCATTGGAGTTAAAAGAACTCTCCAGCTCTCATTCTAAAATTATCATTTAAAGTAGAAATGGATGAACCACCCAAGTACCTTCTAAGCACATTTCCAGTATTGGTGAATTCATTCAATGACAGAGCTCAACTAAATAGTTACTATTAGTTAAATGCTGTGCTTAACCACTGGAGATATAAAAAGAGGCATCTCAGAAATAGAACTTTTCTTAGTGGAGTTAGAAAGAGAAAGTGATATCAAATCAATGGGTAGGAAATAATTATGAATTATGGTTAGGATAACTGAGACAACTGAGAAAACAAAGATTTTTCAAGTATATAGAAACATGTATTTAACATAGCCTAGAGGATCAAAATATTTTCTCTAAAGTAGTATTTTAAGTAAGAATTGTCCAGGTGGAAGGGCTGATACAGAATAATCCAGAAAGGAAAACAGCTGCATTATTCATGATCTAGGTCAAAGGAGAAAAGAAAGGTAGTTTTTTGAGGAGCTTAAAAAGTCAGGGTGGCAGGACTGTTGAGTGAACATAGATAAAGTGACATGTGAATAGGCAACAGATGATAGGGTCTAACAGGCCACATTAAGAATTTCAGACTTTATTCCCAAAAGACAGAGCATGAACTTAAAACCAAGACACAAAGAATATTTTCTATGTTTTACTATTAACTTATCAATCAACTTTTTAAATAAATAAAATCCTATGAAAATCTCACAAATCTCTAAATAAATGCCTCTTTAAAGTAAAACCTATCTTGCATTTGGAGCCTAATGACACTTTATTAAGTTTAAGTCCAAAACCATAGATCCTACCAAATAAATAGTTAAATTCTTTTTTTTTTTAAATTGAATATTGGTTTATATTGTTGTTTATGGTTTGGAAGCATAGGATCTTCTCCTTCAGGTGCTGTTATGCCACACTCACCACTACCACAACTAAACTCTCCCATTATAATCTGTTGTGTTCCCCTCCCAAATTCCAATACACACACTGGTCTATGGTTGCTTTGCTTACAAATAGCCAAATTCATGTCAAATTATAATGGGTAATAGTGTCATGGTATACTTATTACTCACCATCATATCAAATATAGCTTTATACCCCTGCTTTCTGTGATAAAATCATGTCAGATATACAATGGGGAGTTCTAGCACAAGTTCTTTTCTTCCCATAATCACATGATTTTTACATAAAGAGACACCCAGACATCCACAATCACCTCTATTAACTCATGTATTAACTGAACAAACATATTGAGCACTAAATATGGGGCATGGTAACTCAGGTTACTTTAGGTATTTACATATATAATTTTACTTAATAGTTAAAAATAATTATGTTAGTAATATTATTATCTGTTTTAGAGTCGGTCTCACTGTTGAGTCCATATGCTTTCTACTCTGCAAGGTAAAATTATTTTAAATAAACTAGACAGTGCAACACAGGAAAACCCATTTCCTGTTCTTGGCCACCAGACAAGAATCATTGTCCAAAGAGAAGAGATTCTGATATAGCTACGGTTCGAAGTTCTCAAATAGCAAACTATATCTCCAGATGCTTATAGCTATCCTTTTGAAAATGGCATTTTTGCAGTCCTCAAAAGAAGAAAGAAGAGTTAAAGTTACCTTCAGCCACCTTGAAGAAGCAAGGGGCACAATTTTTACCTAAACAATTCCTTTCGTCAATCAATCTTTGAGCCATAATAGAAGACACCTGAAATACCCTAGAGACTCATATTTAATAGACTGATAAAGTAAAAAGAACTTTGTAGAATATGGGTAGAAATAGGGAACCTGATAAAATAGAAATTGACAGGGGTTTTAAATGGGACCAGTAAGCTCCAGTATATGGAAACCAACAATAAAAAAGCAGATCCAACTTCACATACTGGATTCTCTTTGGAGTAAATTCTCCTGTGTTTTGTCATTTCAATTAGAAAGGGCATTTTAAAGTGGTCTGTCAGCATCTGGCCGAGAGAGAAAGAAAAAAGAAAAATTCTCCCTCAAATACAACTTGCTTATTGGTAGATCATGAAGAAAGGAAGAGAAGAGAAAACACTATTCTATAAAAAAAAAAAAAAAACCCACCAGATTCAATAGACACCACCGAAAGATTTTGACTCTAACTTTTATATTCTTTCTATTTTGCCCTATTTCCAGGGGTCCACAGAATGTCTGGGGATGACACGGCTAGCCTCGGTTAACTCCTATTTCGTAGTTGTGTACCAGACAGTAATGGGGGGATGGGGAGAGGAAGCAATAGGAGATGTTGGAGGAAACATGCAGGATGGTGGGGCAGGGGAATCTTTAGGGAAACGTTATTTTCTCCATGCTGCCTAACACCAGATCCAAACCTATCTCAGTTTCCTAGCAATATTCTGAATTGTCTTGCTGTCTCAAAACAATGATGATGATTCCTCTTCCTACTAAAGCAGTCATGCTCCAAAGATGGACAAGTTGGGCTGCGAGGCTGCGAGAAGGTAGAACGGAGCCAGGGGTAATTAAGCAGCCTGATTTAATGCTTGTTCAGCACAGGGAAGAAAGTGTGTCAGTAACAAGTCATTACACATTGAACTAGAGGTGGGGGAGAGAGCTTAAAAATAATTTGAAAGAGATCACAAATACCTTTACTTCTTATAAACCGCCAATGTCAACAAAATGATCCAGGAAATATAGCTGTGGTTTTATGGAAGGAAAGAACTGAAGTCCTTGTTTTCAGCATAGAAGGTACTTGTTTAGTTCTCTCGCTAATATTTGACACCAAAGAAATTTGGCTGTAGGGATAGGAGGTAAAAGGAGGAAGAGGGGAAGCAGGGGAAGAACTACCGCTCCCACTCTTCACATATTGCATTAATTTCCAAATCAATCTTCGTGTCCCTGCAGTATATTTTTCCATTGCTATAATTTTTCTTTTCCTACTAACACTCCTTTTTTGTTGTAAGTCTATACATTTTTTGAGTTAAGACTTAAACATAAAAACAAGAAATTCCATATTTTTTGAGTTAAGTTTTAACTCAAAAAATATGGAATTTCTTTTTTTTTTTTCATGTTTTTTCTCTCTCACCAAATTGTGAGCTACTTGAGGAAAGGACTAGGTCTTATTTGTTTTTAGGCCTCCAATACCTAACACTATACCTGGCACTTAACAGATGCTTTGTTAATTAACACTAACTTGCATTTCCGTTCTTGTCTCTACTTTCTTGGAATTATGTCTTCACCCTTTTCTTAGTATACCTTTTCTCACACTCTGTCTTAAAGGAACCCCAGAAATGGAGGTTTTATTTCTTGTTTCTGTCTTTTTGAAACAAATATATGGATTCATCATGCACTAAACTGACTTTGTTGCAAGGAAACACCAGTTAACATAATATTAGCCAAAGAAAAATCCTAAGTATTATCAAATCCCTTTGCTCTAAGAATGAAGAAAACACAAGTCAAGAGAAGGAAGGTGATTTGCATAAGAAAACCAACTGATGGGTAGTAGCTAAAATGAAACCTAGAATGTAGTTCTATCTTGACTCCATCCAGTACACACACAGACCCATATGTTCTTGTACCCCTTTCCTTTAGGGGGCTGACTTAAAATAGAATTTGTATGTTCTATGACAGTTTTGGTTTGGACTAAATAAAAAGGAGGTTTTTCTACAATTTCCCTAGGATTCAAGAGAAACTTACTATAAATTAACTTTAAAAGTAATCGCTGGGTACCCAAGAATGATTTATGTTGTAGAATTTTCTTTTAATATTTATTTCAAAATGTGCACATTTTAAAATGCAACCATAGTAATTAAGTTAAGGTAATTATAATCATGTTAAGGTGTTTTCAGGCTTTTAAAATTAAAATTTGTGCAAACAGAGGGAATAGGCCAAATATCTGTCTCAGGTAAAGCAGACCTATTTTCACCTGCTTTGAGACTTCTACCATTTGCCTCTCCATGACAATCAAAGGAAAAATGGAACAAGCATTGACTATAAGCCACTGGAGAACTAGGACCTGTTTAATTCATTTCATTATCCCCTGCAGCCAGCTCAAGAATGTGAAGTAAAGAAAAAATGAGTTGAAAAAAAAGAGTTTTCCTGGCTAGAGATCCTCTTGCCCATTTTCCCAAGAACTGGGTAGCTTGTTACTCTGACATAACTCATTGTACTAATGTGACAGAGAGAGTGAGGGGAAAATGTGAAGTGTGGAGAAGAAGAGTAAGAAAGAAAAATAATGGGAGAGAGGTTCAGGTCAAAGGTTTTACGCATACATGAAGATTTTTTTTTTTTAATTCAGAATTCATCAGGTAATAGAGTACTCAGTCACCTGCTACAATAAAATTCATCTCTGATTATATCAATTATACTGGAATATATTCAGAAAAGCTTTTCCTTCTAGAATGCACTTGCACTGTATAAATAACTAAGAATTTAAAAAAGCAACCCCCAATATTTTTTTTTAAAAACCTCAATATCTACTTCTTCCAATTACCTTTTTTTCAGGGTGCAAAATGAAATACGTAAATACATAATGTTTTATTTACAGAAACAAAAGTTTCCTCATTGAAACAATTGGTAATTTCAGTCTTGAAGCAAGATATTTAAAGAGGTGATAATGAGGGCAGTTGGAAATCAGCATTATGGGAATGAATCTGACTGTTTTCTTTCTGTTTCCAAGAGCTGGAAAGGCAATGCTGAAGAGATCCAGCTCTTTGAATGTGCTCCAAGTAGTACAGCTCGCATCTGTAATGCGCCCTTAACTCTCTAGTCACAAGCAGTAGCTCATCAGGGAAACCTTTTACAAGAGGATCTTGACCCTACCAATAGGATATAAAAACTTGTCAGCAAGTCCAAAAGTTGGATTTGAAACCTAAGTGCTATTTCCCATAAACTAAGTCACAGCTAAGTTCTCAGTGAGTATATATACTTGAGTATGTGAGCTGAGTCCAAAAAAGTACTTTTAGTAAATTAATATGCTAGCTTCCCACTATTTTAAAAGCATTGTGTCTTACATTCTGGTTCAAAATTTACCATTTGTGTTTCGGAGAAACAGGAGTGAGCCCTGACTTTGGGGAAGGGAGTTGGGAGGAAATACAAATAAATAAGCCCATAGGTGCATATGGCAGTGATGTGTGCTCTGAAATCTAAGTAGACCACATATTTGACGATGGGAGGGAGGATTTTTAAAGAAAGAGGGAGTCAGGAAAACTAAAAGACACCAATATAAATAAATAAAAATTTTTTAATTATTTATATATTTAAACCTAAAAGATAGTAGTTGAGTAGAGACCTGAAAGAAGTGAAAGGGTAAGCCAGGTGATTATCTGGGAATAGCATCGCAGGCAGAGGCAAAGAATAAGTGAAAGTCCTGAGGCCAGGGTGTGCTTGAGCATAGAATGTTTGAAGAACAATAAGGAGGTCATTGTAGATAGAGGAAAATGAACTGGGCAGAGGATAATAAGTCAGGTGTTAAGAAGATAGCAAGGGGCCAGATGATGTAGTCCTCATGTATTATCAAAAGGACTTTGGATTCTTTTCTGAGTTTCTAGGAAACACCATTAAAATAACATGGCAGACCTGGAAATCCCTCAGCAATACCCACATGAAAATCTGGAGATAAGCCAGGGCTGCCTTGCTTTGGCCCATGATTATTGCCAGGGAACCAGATGCTGTTGCTTGAAAAATATTCTACAACTGTCCAGCTTCTATGCCCTTCGATTTCCATCCCTAACGAAACCTCCAAAACAACACAGAATGAAGACAAATATGGGAAGTATACAATGAAAAAAGTTTTCATTCAAATTGTTAAAAATATATATTTGGAAAAACTAAAATTGCATGAAAATATAATATTCTCTAAATGCTATTTTTCATGCTGATCAACGGACTTAACAAATGTTGTTAGTTAGAAATAAGTATATTTATTACATGAAAATTATTTTACTGCTTTTAAGTTTAACTCGATTATTAATTCCTCAGAAGGTTTCGAAAGATTGAACATAAGAATCATGCTATGAATGAAATTCATATCTATGATGAATGCATAAGCTTATTAAAAGAAATTTCATATTAATAATATAATGTGAAGTGTGCATTTGTAATAAATATTGAAAGAGACAAGAATGTGTTTTCTTTTTGTTTTTTAACTTGAAGATGTATTAATTTTATTAATAAAGTACATTCTAGTAAAGGATGTGTTTTGAATTCACTTTTTAAGTAATCAAGTAAAGGAGACAAGAAATAAAGCAAAATATCTACTTCCTACATCCTCTTATATTTTCCTCTTGTAGTTTTCTAGTTCAATGAATGTTCTGCCCTGCTGCAGAGCTGTGTCCACTGTCATTTTTAAGCTACAAATTATTAGTATTGCCAGTTGGAGAACTTTAGCATATTTTGCAGTATGTAAATATGCCATCTGTATCCTTGAGTAATACCCATGGCTTATTCCCTAATTAGCAGAAAGAAATGGTACCTTATATATAGCAGCCAAAGTAAAAATCATACAAATAGTATATAATAAGCACACAATGTGCTTTGTTGTCGCAAATATTATACTGATACCTATCTCAATAATCCACCTTGAAAAATCCTTACAGCAAATGAAACAGGTAATGGTTAATATAAAGAACTGAAGAAGACACAGGAAAATAAGGTTTATATGTTGTTATGAGAGAGGATAGCATAGTGACTAAGGATGAATACTCTTTAGTCAGAACTACTGTTAACTATGTGATACTAGCAAGTTATTTAATCTCTCTAAGCCTTAAATTTTTACATCTGAAAAATGGGAAAATAACAGTACCTACTTTTAAAAAATTGTTGTATGAAGTAAATGAGTTAATACACATAACATACTTTGAAGAGGGGCATACTATAAAGACTCAATGCCTGTAGATTTTTGCTAATAACTTCTCTTTAAGAGAAATCATTCCAATGAGAATATTCCAAAAAGCATTAGATATTTTTATTTAACTTAGCAAAAATGAACCAAAGATGCAGAGATGAAGAAGCTCTCTTTCAGGAGCTCACAGAAAGGATAGGAGAGAAAGAGAGAGGGGGCCTTAATAGGATGAACTGTATAATGGGTGCATTTACAAATGACTACTGAAACAAAACAACTGGGACCAGTTAGTTTTTTTCCCAAATTCACTGAGATACAATTGACAAATAACATTGTGTAAGTTTAAGGTGATGATTTGATATATGCCTATATTGTGAAATGATTAGCCCAATAAGGTTTGTTAACACACCCATTAAAATTAGTTTTGACTGAGAACAATTAGGAAGGTGATGCTTATAGCAAAGTTTTAGAATAAGAGCCTTTGTTAACTAAAAATTAAAAAACAATCTTAAAAAATTATTTAATGACCCTTTCTCCCTCCCCCTCCCCACCCAAGAAAAAACATCCCTGAGCAGAATGAACACCAGTCCTTGCAACACAGGAAGGGTTCAGGTTAATAGAGCTTCTGTTCTGGTTTTTATGTCGGCCCTCCCAGCCCATTCCTTTGACTCGTACATAAAGGCTACATCTACATAAAGGCTACATCTACAAGAAGTAAGATGTCCACCCTGACAGCCATCACATTTTCACAAACACTTAACAATTATAAAATATAAAATCACCTTTGTGAAAAAAGGGAATCCACCCTTGGTCATTCAGAAAACAGGAACTTTGTTTTATACTTGCTTTTTGCTGTCGTTGTTGGACAGGGAAAAACCTATAAGCATTCAAAGTCTAATTTAGGGGGTAGTTTTTGGAATCTCAGTATCTCCTCTAAGCCCACCATACACCCCTAAAAATTTCTCATTACATGATGAAAAATCACAGCCTTAGTTTGTTATGAGAGCATAATTCCAAGTGGACCATGGAATATTTATGCCTCGCTGCAGCTCTTTGAAGGAATAATCTTATGTTTTTGTGCCTGTTGTGTGTCAGAGATTCAAATCAGCACGTCTTTCTATTGCTCCTTATATATTTTACTATAATTTACAGCTCAGCAAGAGGACCCATAAAACAAAAGTGTCTATTTTATTTCAGCAACTAATTCTAGTTAATCAAAGATTTCTAGCCAAACAACTCAGCTTGAAACTCTGCAAGGAAAATCTGAGGAGAACAAAGCATTTTGTTCAATAACACATCTCATGTTGTAAACACATATGTCTCTTAAAGGAAATTTTATCGTTTCCACATTATCGGCATACAAAAGGCGCATTCTTGTCACAGACCTGGTGCGACTGTGGAGTCATCGTCATTGGAAACAAGAGCCTGATTAGGTTCCCACACAGATATGAATAGACTTTCCTTTTTAGTAAAATAGCTGCTTTTATTCCTTTTTAAAACAGACTGGTAATTGTCACCCTAAAAACAGTGAATTGTACTAGGGCAACATTTGTTTCTGCTCTTTTTTCCCATCTTTTTAGAAGGAGCCAATAACATTACTATCCCTTCTGGTTGGTCCTCTTCTGGGAAGTCTGAGTTAATCCACAGCTGTGTGAATGTGAAAAAGGGACACAGCAGGCTAAGTCTGTTGGGTCTCTTGTCTGTTAATAAAGTGCACAGTCTGCAGGACAGATGTTAAGAGGATCTGTTAAATAAGTCAGTGGCAGAGATCCTGACCTCTGCCAAGGAACATTTTATTATCCCAGAAAGGGGCATAATTGCAGGGCATTAACAATTAGAAGAACCATAGTTTTTCCTTATAGATTTTTACTCTTTGCTTCATCATTTGGTTGAAATATAGTACCAAGGTCCATTCACTGAAAAGCAATGTGCTAAATACAATTTGGTTTAGTACAAACTGCAGATTACAAGATTTCCCCAAATCCCAAGGAAATGGCTGGACCTTGGCTTTGCTTCAATCTTAAGCAGTTTTGTTTATTTTGCGTGTATCATTACACTATTTGTACTGCTTCACTTGCCACAGGGTACCATTGTACTAAAGGGACTATCAATCTTACCAAACATAGCTCCCTAATTATTAAACTATTCCCTAACTATTAAAAATGGTGTAATGGGCAATGTAAACTAAAGATCAAATTAATAGAGGAATATCACATCATAAAGTTGTTCACTATACTTTGTACCATGTTGCCATTTATAGTATGAATAAAACCATGTCTACCCCTTGCATTGCAAATTCCCAAGCATGCTGTGAAAGGTACCTTGTGATCTGACCCCTTGCTTACCTTTCCAATCTCACCTACTCTTGCTTTTGCACAATTTAACCTGTGCGCCAACTGTTGTTTTCTGAATGTACCATGCTGTCTACAGGTGGTACCCCATGGGCAAGCTGTGCCTGGAGTGCTTTTCCTCTTCTCTGTATCTCTATTGTTCCGTATCATTCCCCCATAAATCTAGTGAACTTTCATTCTCCTTTCAAGACTTAATTTTAACATCACCTCATCCATGAAGATTGTCGATGCTTTCCCAAGCAGAGCTTAACACTTCCTCCTTCCTTGACTTTTTATTGCCCCAAACACATCTGGTTGTTGCTGTTATTTTGCTTTCTATTGCCAACAGAAATATCTTTTTAAAATCTAAGAAGCCCTTAGTTCAATAATCTGGAAGAGATACAATGTTCAAAATAAGAATGCACAGACTGTATAATAGCTCTTAATAAGATTTTCAATCAATCAGTACTTCTAATTTTTTCTTTTTCTTCTTAATAGCAATAGCATTGGTTTACAACATTGTATGTTTTAGAGGTACAGGGTCAACTTTTTAAAGTGTTGTTACCACACAACCCTCAACCATCAAGATACCCACAATCCTCCACCTTAGTACATTCAGAAACACACCTGTTCTAACAATTATCACATTAATTACTGTGAGTCTTCTGAAGGGAAGGATCAAGTTCTTCATACAGTGATCCCTAAATAAAAAATAAAGAGTGCTTCCTATGTAAACATTTTGGGAATTAATGCATATTTCTTAAATAAACGAGCAATTCTTCATGTTAATATAAGTGTACAATCTGGTCCTGTCACTGCTACCAGCACTTTTATAGGGTCTTACACTTTAATATACATTATTTTTTAATGAATAATATTCATCAGGTTGGTACACTCATTTTCAAAAACTATGTCTTTCCCAAAACTCATGCCTAGAATATGTAGAAACATGAGATGCACTGTTCTCTTGCTCTTCTGTTTTACTTCAGTTCAATACATACACAATTTAGTAACCAAATTCAGTTCTTCAGAGTGTTCCCCTCACATTTCTGCATATCCTAACCCAGAGCACTTACAAACTGTATGAATTTGGTCAAGTGAACCCATCTCCCTGGGTCTCTGTTTCTTCAATATAAGATCAGACAGTGGGTACAACACTTTTACAAGCTTTTTTTTTTTTTTTTACTTACTTTCTTACTCACTTTCTTCCTCACAACTGTCCTGCAAGGTAAGAATTATTCTTAATCTTATTTAATAGAATCTAGGTGCAAGAAGACTAATTTGCCCAAGCTCATGGAACCTAATTTGAATTTGGATGTGAAAGCCTCCAAGGGACAGTCTAGCTCTGGAAGACAATGTTATTTTATAATCTATTTGTGAAGGTTTTCCTTCCAATACAGATGCATTATTTTTCTTGATTGTGGGAAGTCCAGTTTAGAATATCTCAATTACTGGCTGGCCACAATTTCTTGCTAAAGAGCATTACATCAGGACTCATACTTTTGGAACTCAGAAACAGTCATCAGGCTTAGGCATTAGGATGAAAAGATTTCAAAAGAGTCATATACAGCCAACTTGGTCAATTATAAAATGAGTATGTGTGTGTGTATAAAATGGATAGCATAGGGCTAGCCATTTAGTGTGTATATGTATATATACATATACATACACAATTATTTATACATACACACACATATGTATATATGTATACGCATGTGTATATATACATATACATACACAATTACACATACACATGCATATGCATATACATACACAATTATAAAATGAGTGTATGTATGTGTATATATGTATATGTATATGTATGTGTATACATACACACACACAAAATGGTTAGCCCTATGTTAACTGTTCTTACCACCATGAAGTATTATTCATCTAATTGATTGTTTACCTAGACTATCATTATTAGAAGAGAGGAACCTGCTTAACTTACCTCCCTATTAGAGTACCTAAAGTACATAGTACATGTTTTAAAAAAATATTTGTTAAGTTAATGAATGAATAACAGAGAGAGGAATCTAAGGATGTAGAGAAAAATGTCATTTGCTGAGAATCTACCACAGGTAAACTTTTGCTAAGCAAATGGTTTGTGCTGCTTTATTTAAATCCTTGTAATATGGGAGGTGTCCATGCCCATTTCACAGATGAGGAGATCGACTTTCATCTATAGATGTATCTACACAGATATAGACTTTTTTTTTAACTAAATAGGTCTTCTGGAATCAAGAAGCATACCTTTACTAAAACCTCCAAGCCATTCAATACTGTATACACAGAAATCATGTTAGAGAGCAAGCTAGCTGTTAAAGGGTAAAAATGCTGTTCCAACAAACAGCGGCAAATTACTACCTGATAATATAGTCACTTTCCTGCTTCATAATGAGGTATTTGTCTGTATTTGGATACAGTGTTTCATAATCAGGAAATGTTGCAGAGATGGATCTAAAATTAGGAAGGGTATATATGGTAGGATACAGAAGTATTATATCTGTTTGGCTCTGTAATTAAGAAATGCATCTTTATTAAAGTCATTGATAAATGAATCAAGAAATGGAAGACTTCCACCCAAGTCTAGATGTAGAGGTACATCTAGACCTCTACTAACTCCATGAAGCTTGGCTGTCTGTCTGTCTCTCTCTCTATATATATATCTATACCTATTGTGCTATGCCTAAATCAAAGATGTAATTATGCATTATTCAGAAACTGCTCCTTGGGGCCTGAAGCAAACAACTTCCTGGACATGAGGAAGAGAACAGTCTGATATGATCAAAAATATTGTGGAGAGAAGAGTATCTTTCTCTATGTGGGTTAAGAAGTTCCAAATCTTTGGAGGACAACTCCACAGTTAGAAGTGGTCGGGGCACATACTCTACACCACTGAGTGACAGTGTTTCTCTTATTTTAAAACATTTTACTTTTTTTTGTAAGCATGCCAAATGACAATTCATTGAGAATATGATGCTAAACCATTTTTCCTGTAGAGTTTTAAAACTGGACCTCTGAGAAGGAGTTTGATACAATTCAATGACTGAAGTAATACCTTTGTCCATTTGAGCATTAAATGGCCTGTTGAAATTCAGCTTAGTTAGAGGGAATTTCAGAAAACAGTACTTTTCTAATTTTTTTCTCTCCCAGCTGACTAGAGTAGAGGCTGGAAAACGCAGCTCAATCACTTTCCTCAGTCTCTCAGGTTGGCCTCTCACCAGCATTAATTAAATACAACCCCCTTAGAACAAGAGAGGTTAAGTGAGAGCAACATAGCATTCTTCTCCAATATATTACTATGAACGCAAATGGCCCTAATCTGTTTATAAGAATGCTTCTTTGAGCACACAGGTCTCACTAATGAAAAATTTTAAGAGGAAAGCCAAAATAATGTGACAACTGTTCATCACAAAATGCATTTTAAACTACCCATTTCAACATCTATTGTGCTTAGATAACACATACCATAAAGGAAATTGGTGTAACAGATGGTTTCAGCTGTGGGTAGCAAATTCAGACCAGTTTTCAGTGTGATAAAGTGAAACTGTAAAAGCCAGTGCATAAATCAGTCAATCTCTCACCTAAAAGTCTTCCTTCCCCTCACATTAGTGAATTTTTCTCCAAGCACTACAAATACTAGTGCATGTTCTCTTTTTAGTAGCTGCTGTATCTGCTGCAGCACAACTTGACCAAACTCTACAACTGGAACATTGATGAAATAATGGTTCTGTACTAGCCATTTGAAATGAGAAAAGCACAGAAACCTTTAAGCTACCAGGTTTATGGTTCTAAAAAGTTTCAAATATGTCCAGAGCTATTTGTAAATTAAATCATTTAAAATAAAGCTCTTGAATACTCTGTAATTAGTCTTGTCTTTCTGAACATGACTTTACTGTAAATGCTCCTTCCTGATTCTCCTATTGTCCCAAGATTCCTAAGAAGAAAGCAGCCAAGCGATAATTCAACATTATTGCTGCCTCAGTGCACTAATCGCTTAAAGAGCAGCAAAGACTCTGTGCTCTCTGCCCCACAGCTCCCGCAGCCTCTTGGCCTGAGGCAGGCATCCCAACCCAGCAACGTCCAGATGTCAAGAGGAATCCCCAGCTCCTGATGCAGCAGGCGCTCCGTTCCAGTATGGTCAAACATCTGCTTCATCTGCTGGCATGCAACCTGCGGAACATGCTCAGAGGGCACACAGGCAAGGAAGGCACAAGGACACCCTCGCCAGTAGTCTAGGAGACACAGCAAAACTTAAGATTATAAGGCAGCCTCAGAAATTCTCAAAAGAATAGAGCTCTAGCATTCAGCAACATTCTAAGAATTGTCCTCAAAAGAAAGCTACAGAATAAGACAGATTTCATGATGGTTTTTATCCTGTTAACTTCTAAGCTTAAAGTTTCTTCTGGTCATTTAACTGGACATTTGGAAAATATGTGAACACTTTGGGGTACCCAGTATATCATATTGACTTTGAAATGTTTCCTTCTTACAATTTTATTAAACTACTTTTAATTCATTTGAATATTACAATAAGAGGGGAACAAGTTATATATGAAAGCTTCTAAATGATTGTGCTCCTAAATACAAGTAAGCAGAGTTTGCAAACAAAGGCTTCTGGTCAAGAGATATGTTGTAAAGAGCTGTAAAACCATTTATAATAGTTCTGTTTTATTTAAATGATGAGTATTCTGTTCCATGTCACTTGACCAATCTGATTTTTTTTCCTTTTAAAATATGGGTATAATATTAGGGCTTGTCCTACAATTCTTAGATCTGTCCTGTTTTGTTGATTTTAGAAGGAAATTTAGGTTTCTTTTGTAATATCCAACTCATATCAAAAACAGGTTCTCTGCCAAGAATAATTCCACTCATCCTATGGAATCTCAATAAATAGTGTCCTATAAAAACTAATGAATAGCTCTCAGGTCCAAATTTCATATTTACTTCACTCTGAAAGATAGAGTCATACACTATTACAGTCAAAAATTATACACCATTATTGAAAGTCAGAGTATATGGTATGTTTAATACAACTGAAAAGATGAACTTAAGTAGAATTGTGACTGCTCTAATCAGAAATGATCGATTATAAAAAAAAGTCTTAGTTTTGAAAATCAAAGTCAAATAAAGAACTGAGGATATGTAATCAAATAGGTCTTAAATTTTTAAAACATGCCAGGCATGTTCAGGTGGATAGGTACATGGATGGATATTTCTGTTAATATTAGTAATATTTGCTAATCCAGCTCTTCTATCTCTTTCCCTATTTTATCTTTTTCCCACTAGAAAGTAAACTTCAGGAAGGCAAGAACTTTTTTATTCACTGATATCTCTTCAGTATCTAAAACAGGTTTTCTCAACCTCAGTGCTACTGATATTTTAGACTAGTTAAATCTTTGTTGCAAGGGGCTATCATGTGCATTCAAAGCATTTAGGAGCACTTCTGACCTCTGACCATTAGATGCCAATAGAATTTCCACCTACCCCTGCTCCCAAAGTCATAATAATAAAAAATGTATACCTACATTGCCATCTGAACTCTGGAGGAAATATTGTTAATGATCACTTGTCTAGAGTAGTACCTGGCATGTAACAATTACTAAATAAATATTTGTTGAATGGTTGAGTGATTAAATTCATTATGTTTGGATTCTCACACAAACGTTTACAAATATTCTGATAATACTTATTGACTAACTCCCTTATTTAAAAAAAAAGATTTTGATACAAACCAAAGTACAACAAATTTCCGATCACTGTAATAATCATATTCAAAGCTAACAAGTGTAATATCAAGTAACAAGAATTTAAAAAGAAAGGATATAATGCTTCATACTCTTTTTAATTTAAATGAATAAGTAGAGTGAAACTTGATAAATACCCACAAAAAAAGGATTTTCGTATCAAAAGTACTGTTTCTAATTGCTTTCAAATGAGCACTGTATATTTGCATGTTATAGGGTTTGAGATAGTCAACACACATATATTCTAAACAATAATATATGTATTATTTATATTTTTATATTCAGTTCATATTGCTCAAGGTCTACAGTATAGGGTAAACCACTGGTAAAATATCAAAGATCATCATCTAGGTTAATTTATATATTATTACATTAAAGATTGGTTATAAGTTTTATTGCTGGTGCTATAAGAGAAATACAGAACAAGAAATAAATTCAGTGTACTTATTGGAAATTAAAAATACCCATTTAAAGTTTATGCTTCACAGAGTAACAGTGGTTTTACTAGTCAGAATTTTTATCCCTCCTCTGGGCTATGTCTATGAGGGGAATCTATCCAACTATAGTTTCTCAATCCCTTTTAATTAAATATTCTTAACTTTTTTGAGGGATTGGAAGAATTAATATTCTTAAAATGTCTACACTATTCAAAGTGATTGACAGATTCAACAAAATCCTTAACAAAATACCACTAGCATTATTTTACAGAAATAAAAAGAGAATTCTAAAATTTATATGCAACCATAAATGATCCCAATAGCCAAAACAATCAACAAGAACAAAGCTAGGGGTGCCACAAGTCCTGATTTCAAAATATACTACAAAGCTATAGTAACGAACACAGTATGCTACTGACATAAAACAGATATACAGACCAATAAAACAGAATAGAGAGCCTATAAATAAATCCACACATCGGTGTCAAATGATCTGGTGCCCAAAAAAACTCAATGGGAAGAAAATGGTCTATTCCCCAAAAATGGCATTGCAAAAACTGAATATTGACATGCAAAGTAATGAAATTGGAAGTTTATCTTAAACCATAGGCAAATTTAATTTAAAATGGGTTAAAAACTTCAATGACTTGAGACTTCCAGTTATATATACAAAAGAAATGAAATTACACTCACAGATTAATTGCAGCGCTGTTCACAAAAGTCAAGGCATAAAAACAAAACAAATGTCTATTGATGGATGAATGAATACAAAATGTTATATATAAATAAATATTTATAATGGAATACTATTCAGCCTTTTATAAAGAGGGAATCTTGCCACAAAACCATGGATGAACTTGAAAGATATAATTCTAAATAAAAAAGTCAGACTCAGGACACAGAAGGAAAAATACTATATGCTATACTTATATTAGGAATCTAAAATAGTCAAACTCATAAAAGCAGAAAGAATGGTGGCTACCAGGAGAAAAAACAGGGGAAGCAAGAGGTATTAGTCAAGGGGTACAAAGTTTCAGTTACACAAAATGAACAAGTCTTACAGATCTACTGTATATTGTAATCCTACAGTTAATAATGCTGTATCATATAATTAAGCACTAACACGGTAGATCTTATGATAAATGTTCTTATCACATAATAATAATAGTGGAAGGAAACTTTTGGAGGTCATAGATATGTTTATGACATAGATTTTGTGATGATTTAATAGATAAACTCATCTATTTGTATATATTAAATAAGTGAAGCTTTTTGTATGTCAGTTATACTTTATTTTAAAAATGATTTTGTGCTGATTAGTGTATTCTGTTATCTGACATGTCAACATATTTCATCATTTCTTTTTCTGATTTAAATTTCCTAAAGATTGCATATCCTGACACTTTATAGCTGGAAACCAGAATGAAGCATTTTCTAAAACACTAGAATGTTTTGCTTTCAAACCTTCCAATATAGCTATAATTACATTAACTCTCTGAATTCCAAGGTAGCTTATCACAGCATATATACATGCAGATATTGATACTTGATACCAACCAAACATTAGCTCTAAAATTCAGTTTAGAGGAACAGAAATACCTGTCACTATTTGGGAAACCACTGTATCTTACAAGCAGTCTATTTAAGTACAAGCATTCACACACTGGGAGCTCCCTGTTGAGTGGATTAATTAAGAGAGACTGAAGTTAAATGAATGTCGGTGGAAATATTACGAAAGCCAGAGGACTCCACTGATTTTGTATTTCTAGGGCCCTGGGCTCCTACTAAACCCTCTCTGGGAATATAGGTGAACATTCCTTCAATCAAATGATTTAAACAGTAATTAATCAAAAGCTTAACAAGGGTCATGTAAGAAAAGCTATGCTCTCTCAACTTTTTGGTATTACTGTAAAACCAACTGAAAATCAAATCTCTGAAAGAAAATCAAGTTTGCTCCATTTTAATTTGTGGGTAGGTATAAGTTTCTTTGCTTTGTTGAACACAGTAAGTTAGATTCCTAAACACTAAGAAATGTCCACATACTTTGCATCCTTATTTGATTAGCCTCTATTTCTTTAACCTCCACCAGGATTCACACAGCATCGTCAGCTTTTCTTAAGTAGGCTATCTTGAAATAAAAAGATTTTTACACAAAACAATGTTTCCTAAAAATAGAGCAATTGACCAAACATATAAAATGTTTTCGAAGTTGGGTCTCATATGTTTACCAAAGATGAAATTAATTAATTCATCTTACCAATTATTATGTCAGGCAATATTGGGAATTCAACAATACATGAGACAAATATCTCTGAATTCACGGACTGAAGTTCTAATAAATTAGGGGTGCTTCTCAGAAGCACTTTAAGCAACAAAGCTAGAGTAGAATTGACTGCTTATTGTAAAGTTTTTTTCCTATTCTAATGATAATTTTTGTGGAAATTAAATACATGCCTCATTATTTCATTTAATATTCACAACACCTGAATAAATTTTATCTTCCTTTTTACAGTGAACAGTAATTTGAGACCAGTATATGCAGAACAACATAGCACATCAGTGAAATGAAAATTCTAATCCAAGATTCTGATTCCAAAGTGGAGCTCATTCCATTAGTCCACAGCTCATTTGTCTTAGCCATAATGATCCCTCCAAGTTCTATCCAATCTTAAAGTCAAAAGGGATGAGGAAAGACAGACTGAGAGAAAAGCAACTATTTCCCATTAAAGCATAACACCATGGTTGGCATTCTCAAACCAAGCTTTGAATCAGTGCATTCCTTTTCTCCATTGGGTAGCCAGTAATAAGTTACTCTAATCAACTCTTGATTCAATTCTCTATTAGAAATCACAACTTTCAGAGCCCTCCCAGCAACGCTAACTCGACATCTCATTCCTCCACAACATGGAGGCATGTTTACAATTGCAAACAAGAGGAGACAAGGTATGAGTCAAAGAGCATCTAAATACAATATCATAAAAGATTCAGACTGGAACTAAAATAGGATAGAATATTCTCACTGTTAGCATTTCTTTATTTTCCATGTGTAGCACAAAAATTGATAAGACAATTTAAATAAAATATGTTTGTATTCACTTTGACAAAAACTTCAATTGTTCTCTGTCTTTGCAAACTTGGCAAGACTTTAATAGTCTCATTTAAAAGTAACTTATGGTTGATAGGGCTTGCTAGTGTTTTAAGGCTCTAATTATATTTTGTTCCTCAAATATCCTCTAAACTACTCATAAATCCATCAAATTAAAGTGAAAATGTATTTATATTGATTTTGTTTAATTTTCATATTTAATTCATTTCATTTAGTCTACTATCCATATTATCTTTATAAGAACTATTAAAATATTTTCTAACTAAAGGTTGGTAGACTTTGAATACTCAATAAAAAACATTCTCTGAAGCTAATGAAGACAGAAACTCTGCCTGTAACAATATTAAGTTTGTTTTCTCTAGTGATTCAGACAAGTGAGCAATCTGTCAGTAATATATTGAGTGAAATTACTTGTCTTGTAGGAATAACTGCTGACAATCACTTTATCTTAGGGTTGACCCAAACATCTTCCTGCTGACAAACAAATTACTATGTCTAACTTTGAAAAGGTAACTAGCTTGTTTTTAATTTTGATTGGTCTTTCAGAATCCCTTACACATACGCTCGGTTCCATCTTTCATTGTATTAAAAAAAAAAACGAAAAAGCAACAGAAGTGTTTTGGGAGGACAGGTTTGAATTAATGAATAGGGAAAAAAGCAAAGATAGAAAAACCTGGTCATTTGGAACTAAGAAAAAGAACAGTTATTGCTGCTTTCCAAGACTGTTATGCAGATAAAACTGGTAAGTGTGTCTACTCGACATTAAGACTGGCAGTGCCGCCAGTGACTGCCTGGGTGAGTGAGCACATTACTGAGACAGTACTGTAGGAATTAATTTTCTTCAATAAAGTGATTTTTAAGGCTCATATATTTCACAATCTAAACATATGTCACTGTTTCATAAACAAAATAAATGGATTAAAATAATACATTACCAATATGCTGACATGTGGAGATATTTTAATTAGAAATTCTTAAGCTGTGTGATATTTAACTGCTGTATTTGCTAAAGAGAAGCATGCATCATTTAATAAGAAGGCATGAGACAGGTGTATCATTTTGCATGATATGGTACCAGATTGTGTTTAATATAAGCTACAAGTATGAAGTAACATTACTCCCAATTAAAAACAAAACAAAAATTAATTTAAGGATCTCTCATAAAGAAAGCAACCACATGAAATAAATCAATATGCAAAAACCATGTTTTCACGTAAAAAAAAAAAGTCATACAGAGCTTAGTTTCTGAGACAGTATTTCTTGGGAAACAATCTAACATCTTGGCTAGTTAAAGGCCATATTTACATGACTACCTCATTATACTGCTCCCGCACCCATTCCTTAACATTCTTTTTGACTTACTTGAAGGACCAATGCTAACATAGCTAAGGAAAGCAAATGGCAACTGGTCTTGAAATTTATAAGGGTGAGAGAATTGGAATAAGCAGCAATATAATATATTGTTTACTGTAGCAAGTGCCCTCTGTTCTCTAAAGGTCAAAAGCACTGTAACCTTAGAGTTACAGTTTCTGATTGTTCCCAGGGTTAAATACATTATCAAAATTAATGGTTCAAGCCCCTCAACCTTCAGACATATGAGTATTCATGCCACCATCTGCTGAACTGTTCAACTAAAAATAGCATTCGTTGGCCTTCTCTCTCCTAAATTGTGCCCCTGAGGCAAAGCAAACCATGCCTTAGTGTACATAAGCACAGCGTCCCAAAAAAAGAGAAAAAAAAATCTTTTTGCATCCTCTTATCTTAAAGAAAGAATGGTTTCAAAATATTTTCCCTACTTTATAACAAAATTTCAGGCTTCTAGGTTATAACTATGAATGTCAAGATTTATGCAGGCTCACTATGTTAGAAGTGACAAGTGACAAATGAATCATAATATTAGGCAAAGAGGACGGGTTCTGAACAATGCAGCAGGGTGTGTTTGTAAGCCCTGGGAGGTGGAGTGGTGTTGGTAAGTAGGTGTTACAAGGTGCTTTTCTTCCTAAGAATCTTTGTTTAGAACCAAATCCAATTAATAAAATCA
Organism: Galemys pyrenaicus; assembly: GCA_019455555.1. NCBI lineage: Eukaryota > Metazoa > Chordata > Mammalia > Eulipotyphla > Talpidae > Galemys > Galemys pyrenaicus. The sequence goes on from JAGFMF010011390.1 coordinate 5,293,974, forward strand.
CAGTGTTTCTTCAGTATCAACAGTTTATCATGATCATGCTGGATGACAAAACTGCATATTTTGGGCTGTCAAAGAGGGTAGAAAACCTAAAGTCAACAAAACAAGATATTAAATAGTCTCTCTAGTGTTGCTTTAAATGATTTTAAATGTTAGGGTCTGCAGCAGTTCAGATATTGGTTCCTCCTGTACTGCTCGCATGTCCCAATAGAAATGCTTTACTCATACAAGGAAAGTTTGGGAAACCTGCCTTTACAAAGAAGCTTGATATTTTCTAACTAATTTTCTACACAAGTAAACAGAGCAGAGGTTTTCTGATATGCAGGATGAAAGTATAAAAAATACAAGCAAAAGAACTAAGCAAGAAAAAACAAAAACCCATTGACACTCTCAAGTGAGTCCAAAACTTAAATGGCAAAGCTAAGAGGGCAATCATATTAAAAGGCTCCTTATTTAATCTAATTGAAGTAAAAGATTTATGGCATATATTGTGCTTCTTGTTTAGCATTGCTACAAAACTATTCACATAAGCACTCATGATGTTATGTTTTCCAGAAATGCAAAAGTAACCAGATTTGACAGCTTCAGAGAGGGTGATTGTAGAGAGGAAAGAAGTCAACATAAGTAAAAAAATTAGTAAAAGAAAAAACTGGATAGAAAATTAGCTAAGGGAAGATTAGTATACTAGAATTTACCTCAAGAGAAAATAAAAATCAAAAAGGAAAGGGATTTTTGAATTTGTGCCAGGGCTACCTGCTTTCATATTTTTTTCAAGAATTTAAAGTTTAACAAACTTGTGTAAATGTCATTACACAAAAATTTTTTTTTCCTAAAATCCAGTGATCACTCTGTCTAGCTCCCCTAACCATGCCAGATTTTCAGAATATCCAGAAAAACAGTACCCTCTCTACAACCAAAAGAAAGTCTTAAAAAAGAAATTCTCTCTAGGTGTATAGAAGACAGCAGATACTTTGACAGTATATGCCTGGTCATGTTTGGGTGGAAACCCCCTATGTACCGCATATCAAAGTGAAAGGAAAGAGAAAGGGAGACAACAAACTCTGAAACTCTTCCTTAGGCTACTCCCAAGGTGGCCTTTGATCTTGTCATCTTTCTTCATAGGAGTGAACTTTATCATTTTGAAAAAAATGAAGATTCAAATTGAGAGATGAGAATGTCAAAGGGACACTTTACTGATTACTAGTGTTTGATATGTATAAACTGGCAAAGCCAATAGGAGCTGGTTATACAACTTTGCTATATACAATTATTTTCTTTTTTTTTAGTTGAATATCCCAATATTAAATTTTACCCAGAAAACTAAAGTGTGTTTCAATCAGAGGCAACCTGCTTCCATTCTTCCATGATTCAACAGATACCTGGCAACTCTCCAGTATCTGAGAGTCCCAAGGGAGAACTCCAATGATAAAGGAGCAGAATTAAGCACGAAATTGGAGATAGGTGGACTGGATCCCTATAGCAGAAAAGGACTTGGTTTTCAAAAGAACCATATAAGATATCTTCTCCCAAGTGGTAAGAATATCCCACCAAAAAAACTGAAAAGGAGCTTTTTTTGGAGTTTAATCTGAATGGAATACTATAGAAGTTTATGAGTCAAAAAGCAAGTAGTCTGGCCCAAGTTACCATCCCAACGTAGGTTGAGAAAACTGAATCAGAATACCTCAATTAGGTAATAACTGTGATGACACCATGAATATTTTACATCTTTGGTGAAGTAACTTGACCTTTCTAAACCACCACTGTTTTTGTTTATACAAGAAGAATTTTATTTTATCAGCTTTACAGGGTTCAGATGATAATGTTCAAGTGACATTTTTAATAAATACTTGTTTTTAATACTATATGACAATATATATAAAAAAGGAAAGGAATAAGGGAAATCAAGTTGGTTCTGAAGACCCCATACTGTAAAGAATTTGCCTGAATATATAGCAATAACCTAATTCACAAACACACGTTTGGGGTTTGCCTTTTTCTTTGAAAGAAAAGGAGCAAAAATGAGCTTCCCTAGGAATAGGAAAAGGGGAAAGACTGCACAGTGTTAAGACTGAGTGCTTGCCACTTTTCAAAAAAAAACCCTAGTGTATGACTGAACAATCCAGTCCCCCACCCAAAGAAGCACCAATGGAAGCATTCATACCTCAATCTGTTTGTGGTTGTAAGAATGGCCACCACCATGTTCAAAGGTGTCCAAACTCCTGCCAAAACGGTCACTTAGGCCCTTTAGCCTTGGGTTAATTTGTGGGTGGGAGACATGACCCTTCTGTTTAGTAGCATATTCAAAAAAAAAAAAAAAAAGACAAAACATAGTGTCAGAACTCATGAAACAGAACACATTTTCTAAATCCAGGGTACTGACCACAACAAAGAATAGAAAGCAGAAGTTTAGGACCCACACACTCTTTCATAGAAACTTGGTTATAAGATCAAAACATGGGACTGGTTTGTTATTTCCAGCTCTTACTAAAGAAGGTAATTTGTAGCATAGCTCTGAAACAAGAAGATATATGATTAAGTTTATTATGAGTGAGGTTTCTTTTTAGATTTTTATCAACTCCAGTAAGTTCCGGTGTTAGTAGTGGGGAAAGGGAAGGTTCGGAAGAGAGGTAGGGTGCTGCTCCTGCTAGCAAAATTTCTAGCTCTGCCAGACAGTCCACAATGGGTAACATCTTCAAGGCTTATTAAATGAGGCTTATGACCAAAAAATTATCAAAATTGAAAGAAAATCTTGATTTTCAGACCCTTGAATATGCTCAAGATGATGCCTTCATGGTAAAATATCTGTACATTTTTTGATGTTCACGTCATAAGGGAAAAGTAGAGAATAAATAAAAATACCTACTCAGATATAAGTCCCTAAATTACCTAAGAAAATTCAAAAATAATCACAGTAAGTGATGATAATAAAAACGCTATATTTAAACTTTCTACTATATTGAAATTCAAGTTATCATGTATTTCCACATGTTAAAATACTGAACCATTTATTTTAATAATCTTTATCTGTTAAAACATATATTCACACGAGGTCAATTTCCCACTAAAATTTAGTGCTAGAAGGCTATAAGACCACTTAATCCTTTTGCAAACCTCTCATTTAATTGTGAAGAAAATAAGGTGCAAATGAATTTGTATTCCACTTCTCAGTTAAGATTTACGAATAAAGAATAGTAATCCAGAACTTAGTCAGACACCATAACCAGACTTATAACCCTGGGATGGATGAGTATACATATATTCAAAAGCAATGTGGTTTATATTTTACCAAATATTAAAGTAACTTTAATAACTAAAGTAACTAAAATAACAGCTCCCTTTTCTATTAGCTGCAAGAAGGAAAATATCCAACATTATTTTCTGTTTTGATGCTTATATATAAAAGCTAATTTGGAACTAAATATGAATGAATGTAAAGTTTATAAAGAAAAAGCCAACATATCCAACAGCTGCCATAAAAATTGTAAAGTCATTAACTCATCTGATAAAGAATATATAGCACTAAGTTATAATGTCATTGTTCCTTGAAAAATATTAAAACTTCCCATGTCTCTACTATTTACAATATGGTAGGTATATAAGGTGTTAATCCTTCTAAGCTATGCTTAAAAAATTATTTAACATTCAGACCATTATTTAGCATACAGCTGGTTAGCAGTTTTCCACTAAAGTACTGGCTCATATCCCACATTTTTTTCTTCTGGCACTTACCTGGAGCTGTAAAGGGCTGAGTCCAGAAGCAGCAGCAGCTGCCATTGTTGATGGAATGAACTGTACGGGGTAGTTATCACCTGTCGGAAAGAACAATGCAAACAGGTTTAGACAATGCGGAGGGAATCGCAGTCGACAAGTACAAACATGGTCCTTGGATTGCCTGAGCTTTACAACATTGCTCTAAGCCCAAACATCTGCAGAAACAAAAGGCTTAGTTGGGCACAGACTTGCAGGGTTGCTTTGGAACTTTTTGTTAACAGATAGCTGGTAGGCAAACTGGCAAAACATGAATGTGATGTTAAAAAAATTAAATGTGCAATTCAAGCATGTTCACTCCATTACAAATCTTGTAATACATCATTTTTTTAGGAGTAAAAAAATATCTTAAAGCCAGGCTGACACTCAGTTCACTGAGAAAGCATTAGGGCTTTTTATCAGAACAACAAAAGTTTTGGCATGGTAGGCAAGGCAGAGTATTAAAGTCCAAAAAAGATTATAAGTTACTGATTGTCCATAAATCTACAATTTATTTTGAAAAAAAAGAAAAAGAAAAAAAAATTAAATGTCACCTCTCCAATTTGATAGGGATGTAGAAAAAACTAAGCTTGCCCACCAACATTCTGCCTGGTATCCTAGTAAGAGTAGAACCATATTTTCCTGGACTAACATATTTTCTGGTGGAACCTAGCACAGAGTCATGCACGCTAAGCATTTATCACATATTTGTTCATGATGATTTGGTTAAACAATCACACATTTTACATGAGATAGCTGTATTAAAAATCTGAGCAAGACTCAGCAGAGCTCGATATTACACGGTCATGTGTTTCTGACTCCAGATTGGTCCTAAACAGGAGAACTGAAGTACCTCCTAGACCTGTGAACATCGACTATGTTCAGGGACCAGAAGAACCAAGAGAAAGTGGAGAAATGTAGTGTGATAGTGGTAACTAAAATCAAAATTAATACTTATGTATAAATTACACAATATCAATGATTTAATGGAGTATCACTTTGGCTTCAGCTTCTTATTGAAAGTCAGTGTTATGTACTATCTCTAGGCTATATTTTAACAGGCTGTTCCTTCACACATTTTTGACATTTATAATAATCATGCTATTTTGCATGAACTTTTCCACACTGAAATATGAATGTAATAATGAAGAGACAGTGTAGGAAAACAAAGTACAGTCATAAAGGTAGTCAACTGGAAGGCAATAAAACTCTTTTCTGCATGGACACTAATACCTGGAGCCTTCCTGGAGTCCCTGGCTCCTTGGAACTCATCTTGCTTGCCACATGAAGTGCTACTCAGCTGGCCCAATGTAAATGTTAAGTTGCTTTCACTTTTAACAAATTGTTAGCTTCTAATCTACACAGTCTCTTTGCATCATATCCATAATACCTCATCAGACCATTGAGCACAGTGTGTGCTTGTACACAGTCCAGTAACAATTGGCTTCTGATTGCATATGGAGCGCTGCTACAATGCATTCACTAACACTATATTGTGCTGGTCTCCTATGGAGTAATGTTCAAAATATCTGATCTTGTTTTTCCCCTTCCATGAGGTTGATTTTGGTTTGCCGTACTACATGAGCTTTTTTAAAAAGATAGCTAGACCAAATTATTTTTTTATAGAAAATGACTGCTGCTTTATGCTTAAATAATTCTACTGATCTTCCTGATATTTAACTAAATTATCTCAAGAAAGAATATCCTAATCTAAGTAAAATAATATTTATTTGGTCGATATCTTATCAGGTTAGAAAAAAATCACAAAACGATGCTGAATTAATGATGCTTCAAAAATAGGGGGAAAAATCACCATTCCAATCATCAACATGGACTGCCTCCCGGAACATTTTAGAGCTGTTCTTTCTTTAAATATCATGCATTATTCATACTAACTCTAAACCACAACCCCCCTCCCTGTAAGTTTAATACCAGTTGCTTTATTTGTACTAAAACATTTTTCATGTCAAACATATTTAAAAAAATCAAACTCTAAAAGAATTCCCTGGGGCACTCCTTTTTTCATAGCTGTCATGCTTCTATGCTATGAAATAGCTGATTTTTTTTTATATAGTTTTTGGCTTGCCAGTTAATTTATTACTATCTCTACCACACCCTGTAGTACTCTCCAGCTCACCTGCTGGCTACAAACAGCTTTCTTTCCACTGCTGACAAGCAGATTATTTAAAACGTTCTTAACCTTTCTGCTGGCTTGAATCTGTATCTCTGAAGATAATCTTTAGAAAGCTATTTCTCCAAAACACATCATTGTATCAATACTAAAAGTAAAAAATGAATATATTAGGACAACAAAGTATCTTACAGAGAATGACAGGAGAGAAAAATGAAAAGTCAGGAGAAGATCAGGGTAAAAAAGAGAGGGGTGCTAAAAATAGAAAAAAATACAAAGAAGAGAGAGATTTAGGGTACTGTGAAGTTTTCTTTTTTTAATAACAAAATTACAGCAGCACCCTGTCCCCTCTCATTTTCTCTGTGTAAGAGTCAATCAAGAAAAAGTTCTCAGTGACTGAGTTGGCAAAGAATCAGTCAACATGTTGTAGCAATTTTTTTCAAATTTGTCTCTGGATGTGAAATGCTTGCGTGAGGAACCATTCTTTTTAAATTTAAACAAAGGGAGATGAAGCTTGTCAGGACAGGTTGGTCTTAGACAGGACTGTAATCTGGCCCTTGTTACCTCTAGTATAAGAATACAACTTCCAAATGCCAATTTAAGAAATAATGCCCATTCTGTAAGTCCATCTTTCCAGCCTTCTAGTTTTTCCAACTGACTACTTTTATGTGAAGATTATACAGCAAATACAAAACAGGATTTAAAACCTATGGAAAATTTGCCTGAATTCAACTTCACTTGTCAGAATAGACAACATTCTTTTGGAATCAAAGCAACTCCATAGCAAGAGTGCCTGAATGAGAGAAAGTAGATGTTTTAATTATCTGGGAAACTGAAATGTAGCTGAAACTCATTAAAACTTAAATACAGGAAAAGGGGGAGCTTGTGCTAAAAACCTAGAATCTATTAGACTCAGGTAATTCCTGTAAGAATACTCCTAGTTTGTAAAACTTAGATATAAATGTACCTTTACCAGAGTCAAAAAAATCTGTGCATAAATATCTATCAATTTACTTTGATTTTACAGAATAACAAGGGCTGGGATAGTTATAGTTTTCTCATAATATTAGCTTCAGACATTAGTCTATTGAGGAAATACATTAGCTTGGGAAGAGTAGAGTAGAAAAATGTATTACAATAGGAGACAGGAGACAGGATTCAGAGATTCTTCAGTCACTGTTCAATGTGGGACTCCAGTCTCATACCTATTTCCACCCATGAAAACAGAAGACAACTGTAATACTTGTCCCTTTTTTCCCACACATTATTGTATAGCATTAGGTAACAATTGTACATCAATATATTAAACCACCTAAGAATACATGGACAAATTACTTAACAACACAAATTATCAAAACTGCCTCAAGAAGAAACAGAGAATATAAACAACCCCATAACAAGGAAAGAAATTTTAGAAAGCATAAATAATGAGAAGGCATCTGTTTACACAGACTTACCTCTGTTAAAATGCTAATAGTACCCAAAACAATGTTCATATTCAGTGAAAACTCTAGCAAAATTCCAATAATCTTTTTCACAAAATAGAAAAGCTGATTTATACAATTATATGAAATTTCAAGGGCCCCCAACAGCCAAAAACAATTTTGAAGACTCACTATGAAAAGACTAAAGTTGAGAGATTCATATTTCCTGACTTAAAAATTTATTACGAAGTTGTAGTATTGGGCCTCCCTGATGGCACAGCGGTTAAAGTCTGCATAGTAATCTATCGCCAGCCACTGTAGCATGAGTTCAATCCTTGCCCAGGGAGCTAACCCACTTGGTGCAGCAGACGTCTCCTGTATCACCCACTGCTCCTGTCAGCAGTGTATTTCAGCAGGTCCACTTGTTCTGTTCCCCACTATCTCTCTGTTGAATCTTTTCACCCTCCACATCTCTCGCTTATACCCCAGTTCTTGTATGCATAAATAAATATAACTAACTCTTTAAAAGAAAAACAAAGTTGTAATATTCAAAACAGAATTGTACTGACATAAGAACAGATATATAGAGAAAGAGAGAGATATCTACAGATATAGACAAGAAATAAGGAGCTTAGAAGTAAACCCTCACATGTATAATTAATTGACTTTTGACAAATATGTCATGACCATTCATGGGGAAAGGACATGTTGTTAACAAATGATGCTAGAAAAACTGAAAACTCACATGTAAAAGAATGATATTTTATGCTTACTTTATACCATATTAAACACTGATTAAGATGAATAAGATCTAAACTTAATAACAGAAACTTATAAAACTCTTAGAAGAAAACCTAAGAGTAAATCTTTATGACCTGGCAATGATTTCATATGACACCAAATGCCCAGGTAACAACAAACTAGATAAATTGGAATTCATCATAATTAAAAACTCTTGTGTATCAAAGGATACAATTTAGTGAAAAGGCAACCTATAGAAGGGAGAAAATATTTGCAAATCATATCTCTGATAAAAGATTAACATCTGGAATATATAAAGGATTCCAGAAATTCAACAATAGAAAACTAAAATAAATAATTTTAAAATGGCCATTTCTCAAACAGACACTTCTCAAAAAAAATACAACCTTTCACTAAATACATGTAGAGAGGCCAAAATCATTAATCATTAGGCCAATGGAAATCAAAACCATAATGAGACACTACTTTACACTGACCAGAATAGCTATACAACTCTTTAACTGGAAAATGACAAGTTTTAATAAGTATATGGAGAAATTAGAACTATCCTGCTTGTTTATGGGAATATAAAATGGTGCAACCTCTGTGGAAGAGTTTGGCATTTTTTCAAAACTTTAAACATAGGATAATCAACAGTTACACTCATATGTATATATGCACTTATACGCTTATATCCAAAAGACATGACGGCAGGGATTCCAACAAATATTTGTGAATCAATATGCACAGAAGCATTTTTGCAATGGTTAAAAGGTGGAAAAACTCAAGTGTCCACCAATAGATAAGCAAACAGACACATGTACAAAATGGGATAATACTCAGCCATAAAAGGGAATTAACTTTTTTTGATATATATTAAGAATGGGCCTTGAAACCATTGTGCTTAGAAATATAAATCAGACACCAAAAAACAAATACTGTATGATTCCACGTACATGAAGTAAATACAACAGGCAAGTTCACGGAGAAAGATAATATAACAAAGTTTAATAGGGATTGGGGGGTCGGGGGACAAGGAGAGTAATTTTTTAATGCCCACAGAACTTTTGCTGGGAATGATAGTGAGTTTGGAGAATAGATAATAGTGATAGTTACACAATATTACCAATGTATTAATGCCAACAAAGTTGTATATTAAAAATAGTTAAATAATAAATACTATGTTTAGTATTTATGTATTAGTATTTATGTATATTTTACCATGATAATTTTAATAGAAACATTAGGTAAGAGATAATTAGACATCTCAATCAAATGCTCAGTTTTTGGATCACATTTATAATCAATAAGGTTGAAATTTAATGTAGTCAAATTTACCAGCTCAGAGTCAGACTTTACCAGTAAACTTAGTACAGAATCCTCAAAGAATTTTCAGGTATTTTAACAAATTTAATCTTCATACCACACTGAGCAGTGGATAAATCATGACATTTTCTTTAGATTACAAAAAATACAAAGCTCAGCAAGGTTAAATGACATGTCAAGTAAGAATTTAATAAAATAATTCACATAAAACATTGAGCACAGTGTTTGGCACAAAAGTAATCATTAAGCAAGCTTTAGCTATTATCATATTACAGCTAATAAATGAATGGAGAAGCCAAGAGCAAGAAGCATCTCCTAGGAAACTTCAAGGGGCTGCACTAGCAGCAATCATTTGAAAAATTCCAACTACATAAAATACATGGGTCAACTGCGTGATCTTTGGTGAATGAAGGATACTATTCATTGTTTTTATTTCACTGGCAATGCAATCTTGATCTGACACACCATGCAAGAGGTTTAATCTCTTAATTTTTTTCAAATATAGGTGCTCAAATGTGTTTAGCTTATCTTGCATTGCTGCTTCTCTCAGTATATGATGTGAAAGAGCACAGCAACCATGATTCCGGGGTTCATGTTCTGGGTCCTGATGAGTTCCTTCCTAGAAAGATGTCTCTAATTATAGAACCAGTAATTTTTTTTTTAATTAGGGGTTAAATTTAAATTTCAACAATAAAGCTATTTCTAAAGAGACTGATTTGGATGGTTCCCTGAAACTGCAGCATTGTTTGCGTGCAGCATCTCACCTCAACAACCCACCAAGGTGGGAGAACTTGCTTGATGTTCACTGAATACTGGGCCATGAAATTCCCAAAGCAATGGTTTAAACTATCTGAAGGGGAGAAGGTCCATAGACATAAATATATGTGTTTAGATTATCCTTGTATGGACTCAAAAACAGTCAAGTTTGACAGTAAATATCATTTTTGCTCTCTAGAAACCAAAGTGGTCCTTGCTTTCTGGAAACCAAGACAATTACTCAATTCCAAAGTGTTTGGAGGCATAATCACTGAAATAATTGTAGAATTATTTTAGCTATGGAAAGCTAGAAAAGTACCCAAATGCAAGCCATTTATTTTGTACTTTATAGTGCTTGCTCATTCTCTTACATGGGGGACAAAAATATAAGGCCAGTCATCATTTCAAGGTTTTATATGTGACAAACCTACTCACTATTAAAAATTTAGTCATTGTCTCACACACATTTCTGAAATGAAATGATCATACAGGCCATCTGGATCACAAGAAGTTGTTTTTATTTGTGTGTTTGTTTGTTTTGTTCAGTTTAACATCCATTAGTATATTTCTCTCCCAATTCAGAGAACAAGAATAACACTGCATGGAATAAGTCCCCTGAGTGTGTAATTTCCCTACTAATAGCATAAGAACATGTAACTTTAATCCATTTTTAGTTTAATTTTGATATACAGTGAAGCCTGGATAAGTCAAACTATTAAAAAATAAGAGTTCTGGTTAAGTAAAATTTCTGACAAAAGTTATGGGTGACCTTTTTCAAAATAGCCTTGCTTTTGATGAAAAATCATCTTACCTGTTCAAATCCATTGTCCTTCCTTCACCAACAAGGTTTAACTAACACAAACAAATACAACGTTGCTACCCAGGGACACTACCCTATGCTGAACTTTAGAAGTTCAATGGAGATAATTTACTCCTGCATCATATTAGTCCCATATTGTCTCTATATTTTGCTCAGTTACAGATTATATTCTCATTGATATTGTTTGAAAAGATCTCTTTAATGGTCACAAATTCATTGACTATATAACAGTATCTCCCCACCATGAAAATCAGCACTATTGTTTTAACAAAATTAAGTAACATAATCACTCTGTTGATGTTTATGGTTAATAGAAAATAAGACCCATACCTGATTTTGAAAAGTGAAATATTTTAAGAATACTGAAATTAAATAAACAGTGTCTGCATATAGTAAATTTAAAAGGTTTCTAAGACTGGTACAAGGATGATGACTCATAATCAGGATAAACCAGTTTACATCAATGTTCCAGAGGAAGATAGAGTTCCAAAGATATATTACAAAACTACTTAAAGCATCAGAAAGTGACCAAGCCACTATATTGATGAACATATATTGCTATTTTCAGAAAAAATATATTCCTGTATTTAATGTGGTTACCAATTTAATAGGGAGAATAACTTGATCTAGAAATTCTAGTTTATAAAAATGAAATTTAAACAATTTTAATAAGTTTTTCTTTTATTCCGGTATCCAAAAACCTTTTTGCAGTACTAGAAATTTCACTAATTTATATCTAAGGAATTTTCAAGGTCAGTCCTTAAATTAGCCAATCTCTTTACATCTTTATTCTTTGAATCATTTGAGTTTTACCTACAAGAGGAATTCTCTATCAAATGCAAAAATAATTGATGACAACAAACAATTAAAATAGATGTTAAAACTAAATAGATTTGTTTTTATGCTATTGAGTTAGCCTCCTTACTGAGAATTTTAAAATCTTGCTTTATATTTTATTATTTCTTTAAGCATATGAAAATGCCTTTGTTCACTTTCTAAGCCCCATATACAAAGAAACTACGGCAGTCAAATGTGGTGGTTAATATAATCAGGTTAATATATTAAAAAGAACTTGACACAGAAATTATTAATGAGTAGAACAAGGTCACTGCTTCTGAGCTGAGGTCACTCACAAAGAATGCACAAATGAAATTAAGGTTGACTTTTATTTACTTGACTATCTTCTTACATTGGATTCCTTTGGCAACATATCTTTAAACATTTAAAACTGTTTACAAGGAGGCTCTAAAAGAAGCTTCAAATCATTATGCCCCTAATTGAATTCCCCAGGAGTCCAGTAAACTCAGAGGAATAAAGAAAAATCATAACATTTACTAAATCATTTCAAAACATATTTCACTGCAAGGTTATGTGACCTGCTTTTTGAGGTTCAAAGATGAATGAGAAAATATTACTGAATGCTTCATTATTTAGACTAAAAGCAAAAAGAATTTTACCTAGTAGTGGTAAGCTAATTAAATCAGTCTAGTTTTAACTTTTCTTCCAAGACAAATCAGGCAACAAACAATGACAACATTTTAAACTGTGACCAACTCTTCCAGAGTATAAAAGCTCTCAGAAAGAAGAAAGCATCTTTAACCAAAGACAATTATTCATAGTAAAGGTCTGAGAATAGTTGGAGAAAAATTTGTAGTCTCCGGGCAAGTAGCATTTCACCTGTGAATTCAGAACAAACTGAAGTGAAAGAAGAAAAAGTAAAAGTCTTAGCAAGCAATTAATTTGTCAACATTCCTCTTTCCCAATTAACTTCCCAATTCTAATCTTACATTAAAAGAAGTGCTCATGTTCTTTTTATTCATATTTCTTTCATATGCACCTCTGTTGTTGTGACGACTAAGCAAAAACATGTGGATTTTAGCATTTCCAAAAGAATGTTAAATCCCTCTCTACTTACCTGGTTTGTATGTTATTCCAGGGGGGAAGAGGAATCCCTGTTGGGCAGCAGCAGCTGCTGCCAGGGTCCGCTGGTCATGTGGAAAAATTGGGATCATGAGCGGAGGCATGTGACCCTGAACCTGCTAAACAGAAGAGAGCCTATGATCAGACAGAGAGCAAATGTATGCCCAGAATATTTGTTTTTCACTCCTGGTGGTGTTCTGGTACCTAAGCCACCCACTTCTAACCTTATCCCAAAACTGTTCCTTGAGAAAATCCAGGTAAAAACTCCACCTAATTTCTCCTCCGAGATTCCATTAGCACACCAAAGGCATAAACTCATTGTGAATTTGCCTCATCCATGGTTTTCTTTTATCTTGACTTTTTTCCTTCCTTTAAAAAAACTAGAAGAAATAGGCTGCCTCTTACACTATACAATGTTCAATGGCTTTGCCCTTTCACCTGTTTTGCATTCCGTGCTTTATTTTGAAATTATATTTAGTATCTTTGGTGAGAAAATAATGTCTAATTGTTATATATTCCAAAAGCAGTATCTTCTAAGATTAGGTATCTTATTTCAAAGCCTCACTACATTATGTTAAACATATAGCTGTTCAGATTTAAGGCCACTACATCTTGGTTTCCAATTAAACTAATATTCTTTGCCATGCACACCTCGATGTAACATATAAATTGCTTGTCTGGCTAAGCAGTTTTACAGCTTTATGCACTACCATGTAGCTCAGTAATTATGGAGTTGTATTCAGAGAGCATTTCATAATAAATCCTACTATATCAAATTTCATTTGACCTCAATAAATGTATCAAAGAGCACAAAAATGCAAAATAGAAAATCTTCACTCTATATCAGTATTTGTGTTCCATATACAGAAAATAAGAGCTATGACAGAATCATGCCTGTGAAAATCACATTTTAATTTCCTAGTTCCCTTCTTTACTCTATGCCTGCTGCCCTGAATCCAGCATAATGTCATAGGAATGTCTTGTCATAGCTTTTGGGGCTTGATATTTTAAGTTGAACTGTAGGACTTCTGTTATTTAAACATTGAAACTAAGATATACTAACAGAATGATCCTTCAATTCAAACTGGGTTTTTGTGGTCTCTTTACTAATGTAAAAGGACTACATTATACGCAATTTAAGATATAAACCTTCACCAGTAATTCTACCAACACCAAACCCTTCCCCCACTTAAATTCCTAAATCTTCTCTTTAGGCAAAATTCCATATAGTAGCTGATGACCCTGTTTAAATAGCACCAACTTGCCTTGTCCTGTCCCTGTTGCCTCCACAGTCAGGGACATAGTGCAAAAATGCTTCTGTGTGGGTCTAAGAGGTTTCATTTACCAACAGTTTTTCTCTAGGGAAAGCCCTAAGATGTGGGTTAATAAAGGGCAAGCAAAAAATAAACACTTTACAGTATTTTTCTGAATTCATTTCTCAGGAAAATCAACTTATAATAAAAAGGTCTTTGTGCAATTACTACCTTGCCAGTGGGGCGTGAAAGAAACTAGCTTTGGGCAGCTATTTCTTCCATTTTAGCTGAGGTAAGCCCAAGTTTTGTACATTAGAGTACAAACTTAGCCTGCTTAAATTGGAGCTGATCCCCTAGTGCCCAGGTCTTGCCTTTAACCCTGAAGGAAAGCACTGGGTTTGCTGTTCAACTCCAGCTTGTTGTGACCTGATACAAACCTAAAGTGTCTAAGATGAAGCCATTGTTCTGTCAAAAAATAAAACACAATATTTTTGTGGGTAACTACTGCTCAGTGCAAGACTTTATCAAAAGAAAGTATTTCATTTTCTTCTAAAAATATGCACCTAGCATATATCTAGAATCTAGCACAATGAGATGTTTAGGTTAATCATATTTATTTATTTATTCTTTCTTTCATTTTACAAACTTCAGGTTATTATGAAATGTTAGGAGTCTGGAGTAGTAACTGAAAAAACAGGGACTCCAGAACTTGGAAGAGAGAAATGATAAGTCTGTAAATATTTGAAGGAATGCTGTATAAAAGAAGAACCAAACTAAGTCTGAGTGGTTGCAAATTACAAAACTAGGTTCAAAAGAAGGATATTTGGGGGGAGTTAAATGAAAACAATTACTGGCCTAGCAGCATTTTCAATTAAATTGAGGAACAAAGTAAACAAGGAGGGGGACAGAAGACACTGTGAAAGCAATAATAATGCACAGAGTTGAAATGGAACTTAGAGATGATCTAACCTAGCAGTTCTCAAAGTATGCGGCTCCTTGAGAACAACATCAGCAGCACCTGAAAATTTTAGGACTGCAGATGATTTGGCTCCCAGACCTACAATTTAGACATGCTGGAGGTTGGCTAGAACAATATAAAATTTAGACTAAATTTTAATCTAGAGGCGTAATTCTCAAACTTTCGAAAGTATCGAAATCAACTGAAGAGTTTCTTAAAGCAGAGATTGCTCAGTTCCACCCTCTCAGTTCTTGAATCAGTCCATCTAAGGTGGGAGGCGAAGAATTCATTTTAATAACAAGTTCCCAGGTGGAGCTGGTGCTGCTATTCCAGGGACCATTCTTTGAGAACCACTATTCTAATACAAATCTCACCATTTATACATAGAGAAACAGGTGGATGGGGGGAAAAAAGCTACAAGGGGCCTCCCTTGTGGCGCAGTGGGTTAAGCACCGCACTATGAAGCAGACCTCAGCCACTGCAGCACGAGTTCGATCCCTGCTGCTGGCCAGGGAGGGGACCCACATGGCGCAGCAGACCTCTCCTGCTGTGCCCGCTGTTCCCCTCAGCAGTATACTTCAGTTGATCTGCCTGTTCTGCTCCCCACTCTCTGTGGTGAATCCTCTCACCACTCCCCCAAACCTCTGGTCTGTACCCCAGTGCTTGTATGCATAAATAAATAAATCTTTAAAAAAAAAAGCTGCAAGCCTGCAGTCACACTGCATATAACAGAATTGAATCTAGAGTCCAGAGCACCTAATCACATTGTTTAGTGTTTTTTCTCCTTATAGCACATGAGTATCGATGAAGAGAGAAATTGTGTGCGGACACTCTTGATAGAGAAAATCTGGAGGACTACATTTGAAAATAATTTTATATTTCAGAGGTGTATTATTAACAAAGACTCTGGATTGTGAATACTATGAATGTATAAAGCCCCTCTCTCTTATTTTGTACCTTGAACAATTTGATCTCAAATCTATTGTCATTAATTCCAATACTTTATTATAATAGATTCATTCAGCAATCATTTAACTCCAATTGATAAAAATATACTTCTTTTAAGTAAAGCAACGTCAAGAAAATCCAAAGTGCCCTTTACTAAAGCCAAGCCAAACATACGATGGTCAGTAGAATCCAGGCTGAGAGAAGATAATGAAATCTCCTCTTTTAGCTCCAGTTACAGAAGTAAAAATATGATGATGATGATAAAGAAATTAATATTTTCTAGTGTTCTCTAAATGTTAAGTACTGGGGAAATGATTTATATGTTCTATCTCATGTAAGCCTTAAAACTCTATGAGTTTGTTTTAATAATCCTCATTCATTTAAAGAAAAAACAAAACCATAAGAGGTTATGTAACTTGGTCAATAAAAAATTGGCAGAGTGAGGATTTAGTTTAGGCATGTTATATTTACTGTCTATACTTTTTAGTACTACATTTTAATTAGCAGGAAGTTATTTTTTGTTAATTACATAAATGAGATAAGGAATATAATTTTTTGTGATAACAATTACTTGACTGAAAGTTTTATAAATTTAAACTTACATGCAGCTGTAATAAATAGTACAGAGAAAGCTCATGTACCCTTTACCCAGTTTCCTCCAGTGATCACATCTTGCAAACCTATGTCACAGCCAGGGTTTTGACATTGATACAATCCAATAATCTTACTCATATTTTCCCAGGGTTAATTATTTTCAAGGAATTATGCATCTTTAAAACTATAGATCTTTAGACTTAAAAGCAAAGAGTAATTGAAGCCTATGAATACATCCAACCAACATCTTTTATAGAAACTCACCAATATTCAGAGCAAACAATACAAGTAGAAAATATGAATTAAAGGAACAATTTCTCTCTTTCCTTGCTTTCCAGTTATTGTACTTACTAGTAGCTTACTGACTGAAGGTAGGACAAAAGTGGAACGTTAGGGTAAGGTAGGGGGAAAAGATAAGGAAAGACAGTTTGGTAGTACCCAAGAATCACATAAGCATCCAAAGTATTTTCCTCCTATGGAACTTGTGAATTGAGTTCACTGCACTGTCAGCACAAGGGCAGATAAAGAATTCTGGAGATACAGAGAAGCCCCACCCTGCTCTGAAGAATGTAAGTCCTCCTTTCCTCTTCCTCTCATCATCCTATTTTCATTTGGTGACATGCCAGGAAAGGCAGTCACATTGTAAACAGCAACCTCCAAAAATATTTTACTAAAAGAATAAAAAAATAAAATAAAATTCCTCTCACTCTATCAAAGAATGACCAGTCTCCACATGTCTTTTCAAAGAAGTTATCAGAATTTTGAATAGCATATTTTTTTGAAAGTGTAGTTTTCTTGAACATAGACTTGAAGCAAACAGAAGGGAAGGGGAAGGGAGAGGGGTCAAAAGAGGGGAGGGAAGAGCATAGGGACTGTGGTGACAGTTCACAGATGCTGTGGTGGTGGGAGAACTATAGGAACAACACCTGAAAGGATAACAATGATATAAGAAAATAAATTATACATATATTTTAAAAATACAGCTTTCTCTTGACATGAATTCAGACATCCTTAAATTATCCCATAGGTAAAGTGGGTAAAAACATTTTTGTTAATACAAAGAATAAAATATGATGTGACCAAAAATATATTTTTGAGCATAAAACTGCATTACTTTTAGAGCTTTGGAAGTGGCACTAACCAGCTGTCTATTGTAACTTAGATTACTCGAGAAACTAGGAACCTCATTGTAGGTAAAGATCAGTCATGAAGCAAATAAACTATATTCCCCAAATCATAAGCGTCCATTAATTTTAAACTTCCACAATCCCTGACCAAAGCATTTCCCTTTGGAAGAGGGTGGGGAACACATTCTTGATCAAATAGGCTACATTCCCAGAAATTTTAATTGCTTGGGTGTTCCTCACATCTTTCAGACAATCAAGACAGCAGCAGATGCGTATGAAACACTTAGGTTCTGTCTTTTCCTATTCCTAAACCAGCATTGTTGTATCAACACTTATCCCCTTTGTTTTCTCTGTGCTAAGTTGTTGATGATGCCATTTTTTGCCATCTGCCCCAGAGCTTCATTAAAGATACATGAATGGGCTAACTGGCCTGATATCTTGTGAGGAACAGGTGCTATTGTTTGTCCCTGAAGACTTGCACTAAAGATATGACTCAGAATACTTGAGAAAGAGCATCTGCAGCAGTCAGTCAGAGAGCAACTTGGCAGAGTCCTGGCTGCATGCTAATATGCAAACAGAGTGACACTCAGGGGGCTCATTTTCTCTTTCATGAAGATTATTTAACTTTTTTAGTGATGACAAATAAGTATTTATATTTGAAATCATGACTATATTAGTGTCTACGATTGAGTTAAAGACAATGAGTGAAAATTTTTTCAGTGCTTTATTTCTTGAAATTCATTCCTTGTGTGTTTTAATTGGAGAAATAATCTTTAATCTATCAGAAGGAATAGTTTCAATGTTTGTACATGATGACAGAGGGAGGGACAGACAGAGATCGAAAATAACAGAAAATATATTTCAACAATACAGAGAGCAAAAAAGAGCTGTCAGAGAGGAAGAGGAGGGGCACATAGGCAGAAAGCATGGGAGGGAAAGGGACTTTCTTAAAGGCCATATTCTTTATTACATAGATTCCTTGAATCAAATGCATAAAGTATTAGCACTGTAAAAGCTGCAGAATCGAGAGTGAAAGAAATAAAGTTCCCAGAAATGTCACATGAAAAGCCCTCAAGGTCAAGAGAGTACCTTCTTTCTGTCAAAAAGTATACACTGAAACATAAATGGATCTCAGTTAATCTTCGTGAGTTAGGAGAGAAAGGGAATGATTTGGTTGGATAAATTAGTGTCTTAACATAAACCCTTTTAGTTTCAAGTATATATTGTTAAAACGTATCTACATTGCTAAGACTCTGGTTTGTCCCACCTTAGAAAGTGCAATGCAGTGGTCAACATAGTGAATTTCTCTTGGTTGACTAGAGTTTGAAATACAAAGATGTCTTATATATAGCCTACCTGATCCTTCACTAACTGCTATTCATAAGTCATCTCTCACCAAGTAAACTGAGTAGCCTGAATGGTCTGTGCCATTTCTATATGCCTCAGTACTCTTACCAAGATAAAATAAATAGAAATTTTGTGTTAACTAATCAACGTGAGAACTATCTGGGACCTAAGAACTGGTTTTCTGAGCAACAGTTTCCATGGGGTAGCATTGTGAGGGCTTTTAAAATTAAATTGTATTGATTTTTCATTCATTAATATATTTATATATCATTAATATAATTATACAATCTGGGTAGTACAACTTCATACTTTAATATGTGCAAATGTTTCATTCCCACTCCACCAAAGCTTCAGTGCCAACATATATCAGGATACCCCCTATTCCCCACCACTCTCCCATAGCCATAGCTATGATAGTTTTCAGAGTGTAAAAATTACTTTTGTTGTGCTTTCCCAGTTTATAGTTTTGGTTATTTATATTTCAGAAATGAGTAATAACATCTGGTAACTGTCTTCTACTTTCTGACTTATTTCAGTTAGAAAATCACTTCAAGATCCATCCATTTGTCTCCAAACCACTATTTTCATCTTTTAATAGCTGCACAATATTCTATTGAGTATATATTCCACAATTTCTTTATCCAGTCATCTGTCAATTTAAGAAGATTCCATGTCATGGCTACTGTGAAAAACGCTGTGATCAACACAGAGATACATTGCATACACACACAAATACAAACATGCATGCGCACATGCATAAGTGTGTGTTTTTATTAGTGTTTTACTTATTCTTTGGGTATGTAGGGTAGTGTTGTTAATACAACTAGGAAAAGTATGGGGCTGTAGTTCTCAGCCCAGAAACTTAAAAATGACTTTCAAAGACATCTTGGTATTACCTTGTTTGCTTTTCATTGTCTTATTTAGCAAATGTATAACAGCTACAATTAGTGAATGACAACAATTTCTTGCTTGTAGAGAATCCAGTCAGTCCTAACAGGAGAATAATAAACTGAAATTTCATCAGAAGCAATTATGAGACACAAATTTCCTGAACTATTTAAGAACACAGCACTCCATCTTCCCACCAACATTCAGTAGGTAGAAACTGAACAAATTTTTGCATCCAGAATCCTGTTTTGTTTTTATTTGTTAATGGCAGAATATCTACACCCTCCCCTTTCTCTCTTATGTCCCACTAGGATAATACACAAAACATCTTGTTACCATTGTTAACATCGATCTTTAATATTACACAATGTCTTCCTAGAAATCACATACTATAACCAGAGCACTTTTCAAAATCATCCATAAAGGACTACGGAACCCCTAAAAAGTAGAACAAACTCAAAATATAGATTTTAAAAGTAACCTTTTTAAAACTCAGGCTTTAATCAGGTGCTTTAATTAGAACATTTAAGAACTAATTTTAGAGTTATGATACATATTTTATGCATGTATATTATACCTCAATAAACTTAATTTTTAAAAAAAGTAAATGGTTGCAGCAGTTTAAACCTTGTTTTTACTAACTTAGATTACCAAATTTATTTAATAAAATAATATCAAAAATAGTCACAGGAGAGATGAAAAAGATAAAAAGTGTCTCTAGCTTTATTATTGGCTCATACTCACTACCAAGACAAAGACATGCTAACAAAGCAATTCTTTACTAGTTCAGTCTTTTAAGATAGCTATTTCCAATCTACTTCACAGTCTCTAGCACTTTTCAGTTTCCTTCCTTCGTTGCACAGGAGAGAAATGATCATTGGAGTAGAGCACAAAGACTATCTGCAGATCAATAGCACATTTTAAAAAATCTTCTTTAGGTACATATTCAGAGAGAGACAATAATAACCTTGAAAGAGCCAATCCTGTCCTCTGATAACAACTCTTTTTATATTTTCTGCATATTATATATACTCTATCTACATTTTCTAAAGTGGTGAAATATCTCATTAATTTACCAGTATCATCAGTAAGCAAACATCATTATTTTCTCTCCCATTCTTTGTTTTGCTAAGTGTTGATTTTTCTAAGCAAGAAATATTGGATTAGTAGTTTTGTAATCATGATTCTTAGCATCTCTTATTAGTCCTCTTATTGCCTGAAATAAAGAGCTTTCTATGTAAAATGAACTTTAGGTCTCCAAAAAGCATGTTAATGCATAAGAGAAGTCAGTAGTACCTGTTTTCTTTCAACTGTACAATACCATTTGTTGAGTACCTAACACTATCTGTCTGGTACTGTGTTAGACACTAGGAACTTACAATTTCTTGGAGAAGTCCAGAGTTTAGTTTTATCATGTAGAGGTGTCAGGTTTGTTTTCACTTACATATTAACATAAATCATCTAGTTTGTCAGCTTACTTTGGAATAGGTTCAACAGAGAAAGGAAAGATTTGCTTTAAAAGAAAACTAAATTACAAAGAAATTCCATTAAGTATCCTCCCAGAGTCTGCCCATAGTCTTTCTATGGTCTATAATCCAGAAAAATTCTGAGGGTATTTATGAGGACAAAAGTCAGATTACTTTATAAAATGGATGATAAATGTTAATTAAATGTGTTTAAATTATCTTACTATGTTTTAAGAATCTCTCACCAGGAGGGAAGTAGAATATCCTGGCCATAAAGAAATTAATAAAACATGTTATGCAAAAGTAAAATTTATGATTCATTTGGAATTAGATATCTACCACCTTTTCAATCCATACAAATGCATAATCTTGTCAATTAAATATTATTGTTAAGGTCTAGTAGTATGTTAAAATCACTTTAAAGTGCAACTAAGGAAAATTCATGTGTGTTTATTACTCCTTAAGGATCTATTAGTGGGTATTTTATTCAGATTCGTGCTGTAAAATCTGCATAAACTCAGCATATTGTTATCCCCATGTGTGCATTTGTTTGGTTAAAGCAGAACAGCAAATCTCAATTTTTGCAACTTCTGGAAAAGTCAAGAGAACTAAAACAGTCTTAATTTTAATCAGATACAAACAGTTATCACTACAGAAGTGAAGAGTTGACTATTATGCAAATAGTCACAGTTAGTGGTCACCAGGCCATCACAGAAGACTGAGCTAGTCAATTACTTTAGATATTTCCAAAGACTAGTGAAGATGAATGTTTCTTATTCCACCCTATCTTATTTCCACAGAAGTATGAAACATACTTAGAGAATAATGATTGTTGTCCTCAAATGGAAACCCCATTAACTACACAATGATCAAAGTGCTTTGCCAAGATAGAAATTAATATTTTTTTCAAATTTTGTATAAGTGCCACAAAAATATGGTAACATTTGAAAAGAATGTGGCATTCCTTTCTTTGTAATAACCAAATTCAGATATAAACCTTTCATAAACTTTTGACCTGTAATGAAGGCAATCTGGCTTTTACCCCTGAAGTATTTTATACAAGCTTATTCTGTTAGCAATGACCAGAGTTCAATTATTAAATTCCTCTTCCAGAAATGCAGGTTTACATTTTAGACTACAGATCTTGTTAAAATTATGCACAAGCAACTTAAAGGCAGGGACTTTCTTGCTCCCCAGGGCTTAGTAAAATATCCTCTCTTGCACAGAGTAGGGACTCAACAAATACTCATTACATAAATACATGAAAGAACTTTCATTTTATGTTATTTAAAACGTAGGCTATGACAATTCTGGTGATCTTTTAATCTTCTGAATCAATTCAAAGTTCTTTCATCATTTATAATCCTCAAATGGAGGCAGCAAAAATATATGTCTGCTCCAAATATACTTCATCATAGTGATCCTTTCTTTGGTCTTTCCATGGTCTGACTTTGAAGTCCACCAGTTTGAAAACACAAAAATGGACTTTATTCATTTATTTGAGGCATTTTTTAATGACTAAGTTCTCCTAATACATTTGTTGTCATTATGCTATGGATAATTTAGAGATGTCTCTAAGTCTCTGTAATAATTTTTATCATTATCAGTTATAAACCTGCATGACACAAATGATATGTTCCTCACCAGAAGGACCAGGAATACAATTTTTTCAAAATGATGATTAATAGACATTTGTAATAGTAGCCTGATTATGAAATATAGAGAATAACAAAAATATTTAAGTGTCAGTTATCATGGACAGTAGAAGCAGTTTTATCAGACATTAGAAGACCTGTAAGATATACTGAAGAAACCCTGAGCACATCACAAGATGTCTAAGCTATTGACAGCTGTGGCTCAGCCATGGCAAGTTGACTCACCTTGGAAATATCAATTAGAGATGGTGCCAGTGTCTGCGCTTGGGGGAAGGGGTGAGGGGTAGAGGAGCAAAGCAATGTGTCTTTATAAGAAACAGATACTAGGTAAAAGTATAAATAGAAATATAGCCACAAACCAAATAGTCCTAAGGTTTTCACTCATATTACACTCCAGTCTTAAATTAGAGCAAAAAGTTATGGCATGTGATTACAATGGCATTTGCAAATGTAATGTAACCTACAACTCCTGTCCCACCCCCAGCATCCACACTTGAACACACTCATTCACATACACTTCTACACCTGTTATCCCAAGCAAAGCATTATGTTGACACCGAACATAGTGTCGAGTTAACACATAGGTTTTAAAAGAGAATTTTTTTTTTATTTTTGTACTTTTATTTAGAACTCTGCTTATATTTAGTAACCTAGATACAATAAAGAAATGTGATCACTTGATACTGAAAACTGATAATAATCACTGTTAAAAAAGGTAAGACCTAAATTCCCTAGCATAGGCCTTCATTGCATTAATTCCACAGATGTTATTGACATACCTCTCAAGTATTTTTTACTACTACTCTTAATCATCTTTTTTGATTTTGGTAGCTTCTAAGTCTTCCTTCATGTGACTTTTCTCAACATATAAAATGATTTTTCCTCTTCTCCTGGATTTCTTAAACAAAATCTACTCTTCAATATTTAACTCAAATGCAATTTCTCCACAAAAATCCCCCAAACACTAAATATTTATTTTCCTTTGTGAAAATTAACATTTTATATATATATAGTGCTAAATTATTTAATATTAAACACTATTCAATATTAGATACTATTCTAGGCACCGGGAACATAAAGTAGACAAAATTCCCTACCATTACCTCATGGGGAATATAGAAAACATACAATGAATATATATTTATATATGCATGTGTGTAAATATATATGTGCATGTGTGTAAATATATATGTGTGCATATACATACACACACACACACACATATATATAATGCCCATGGATAATAGGTGCTATAAAGAAAATGAGATGAGTGTGATAGGTAGAGGGTAGAAAAGTGGGAGGGACTGTTTTGAATACAGGTGGTCAAGGAAGGCTTCTTTTAGGAGACAATACAGTGAAGACTTGAAGAAATACCAATGGGACTATTTGAGAGGAAAAACAAATTTGGTAGAAGGAATGTGAGTGCAGACTCTGAGGTAGCAAAACTTTGGTGAGTGGTCTTACAAGGCCAGGGCAGAATTAACAAAGAGTAATAGAAAAATAATAGAAAGTCACAGATCAGATCATTTTAGGACTTTGAAGAATACTGCAAAGAATTTGGATTTTATTCGGAGTGTGATAGAAACTCATTGGAGGGTTGTAAGAGAGAGAAGTGGCATGAGATCTGATTTAGGTTTATAAAGAATACTTTGGTTGCTGTGAGGAAAATTGTCTATAATAAGGCAAGAATAAAAGCAAAGAGACCAGTTTAGAAACTACCTCAATAGTCCAAAAGTGGTGATAATGGAGACTCTCTGACCTTTTTCCATCCTCTCTGCTAAAGTAGAATGAAAATATCTTACAGAAAGATTCTTAATATACTACTAAGAAGATGTTTCCAAATATGAAAAGCAAAGAGTACTTATCTGACTAATTGATTGACTGACTAAAACAAGACCTGTCCACTGCTTTCATATGAGAAAGAAACATTTTCAAACTTATATTCCTATAGAGAAGAAGAATATAAGAAATTAAAATCTATATAACTACTGTTGAATAACTATTAACTCTTTTTCCCCAATATTATGTCTTTGAATTAATTTTGGAGCAGCAGAGAAATTTATTGGTAGAAATTAGAAAAATAAGTAGAAAATAGGATATTTACATATAAAATAGGAAAGAACAGAAATATTTTAAGTGACTCAAGCTGTCTATCAACCTTTTTTTCTTTATTTATATATATTTGACATCAATTGCAGTCCCCATGGATTCCCCATCACCATTTCACCAGTGCACCATCACCTCAGTCCCTTGTGCTCTTATCTACCCTCAACCCTCTTCCTCCCCCTTCCCGACCAAATGTCCCCAATTTATCCTTGTCTCTTTTTGTTGTGTTTTTATTATTATTGTTGTTGTTGTTATTCTGTCTATCAACTTTATTAGGGAAACTTGTTAGGAAATATGAGAAAAGTATAAAATTTGACTTGCTCAAGCACTGGTTAAACTAAACACTTGCTTTTTCTTTTTTCTTTTTTTTGATAGTTGCCAAGTGAATTTGGAATTTATTTGCCAAGTGAAATTGGAATTTATAATAAATAGTTGGAAGCTAAAGCTATTCACCTTTCACAACACTTTGCTATTACAAAGGAAAATAGGTCAATAGTGTTGTTTAGGATTGATGAGAAATAACTAATCCAATCACCCAATAAAAAATGAAAGACACTTTGGTCCAGTCACATCATTAGAAAAAAAAATACCTAGAATTCAAAATAAAATAATTCTTTCATTGAATTCATACATTGAATCTTCACACATTCTTAAATGAAGAAATTCTAATATTCCTTTATACTCTATTTGACTAGATTAATTTTTACTTGACTTCCTCTAAATCACAGATTATGTATTTTATGACAATTCTTAATGACAGGCAAGTAAACAAGAAAGAGAAGTATTATAATCTTAGATTTAAAGGTGATACAATATAATCTTAATCAATCTTCTGTACCACTACAAAAACACAAAGGTAATCTTGAACAGGTTTGTCCTTATCAGAAGACATTAAAAAAGGAAACATGAAAGCAAAGAAGAGAAGAAGAAATAAATATGAAAGGAACGGAGAAGAAAGACAGAAGCAAGAAAGCAATCATATTGCATACATTTAAAATAAATCAGTGCTATCTTTATATCAACAATTTTTACTTAATCACTGTTAACTGTGTCCCTTACACGTCAGTAAATGTAAACTTTGAATACCAATGTACACTTACCTTGCAAATATTTTGTACAGGTCAAATGATATATTTAAGGTTTTTTTGTAAAATGAAAACTGCTATAAATTTTTTAATTGTAAAATATAAATTAAGATGCATATATTTATCTTTGAACATGACAACTCATTAACTATTCTAAAATGAAGTTTACATTGAAAAGTTGTGGAATTAGGGGCCTCCCCAGTGGTGCAGCAGGTTAAGCAACGCACTATGAAGCAAACCACAGCAACTGCAGCACAATCCCTGCCGCTGGCTGGGGGGTGACCCACATGGCACAGCAGACCTCTCCGCCGTGCCCGCTGCTCCCCTCAGCAGTGTATTTCAGTCGATCTGCCTGTTCTGTTCCCCACTCTGTCTCTGATGAATCCTTCCCCCTGCCACCTGCCTCCAGTACAATGCTGGCCTGTACCCCAGTACTTATATGTATAGATAACATAAATCTTTGGCGGGGGGAAGGAGAGGAGAGGAGAGGGGAGAAAGGAGAAAGGAGAGGACAGGGAAGGGGAGGGAAGGGAAGGGAAGGGGAGGGGAGTGAAGGGAAGGACAGGGGAGGGAAGGGAAGGGAAGAAGGGAAGGAAAGGAAAGGAAAGGAAAGGAAAGGAAAGGAAAGGAAAGGAAAGGAAAGGA
>JAGFMF010011390.1:5320957-5336965 GCA_019455555.1 Galemys pyrenaicus
AGGAAAGGAAAGGAAAGGAAAGGAAAGGAAAGGAAAGGAAAGGAAAGGAAAGGAAAGGAAAGGAAAGGAAAGGAAAGGAAAGGAAAGGAAAGGACAGGACAGGACAGGACAGGACAGGACAGGACAGGACAGGACAGGACAGGACAGGACAGGACAGGACAGCACAGGAAAGAAAAGCTGTGGAATTAGAGTTCTGATTTCTGATCAAGTTAGTATAAATACAAGGACCAATCTATCATTAGCCTTTCAATACTTGGTAAGACAGGTAACTTAGAACTGTTAGAATAGTTTAACCAAAGGTAGAGATAGGTATATATTTTCTCCAAAGCAACATCACCAAGTTTGAGTAGTTTGACTTTACAAATTTCTATAGGTAAGAAACCAAACAAAGAGAAAATAAGAATCTTTCTCCTCCCTACCATGAGGAAAAAAAATTAGAAAGAAAAAAGTATTTTCTGTGATACTGAGTCACATGGTAAGGTATTAACCCATAGATAAAAGTTTTGACTTCAGTTAGTTCGCATTACAACTTGACTTCCTAAAAATTGTAGTTATAAATTTGGAACAGTCATTTTCCACAACCCTATTATCACATCCAGAGTGCTCTAGAATCATAATGACAAAAGTCAGGAACTTTCGTTTAAGCTCCAAGTTACAATTTCTAAATATGAATGACACAAAGTTCAGTTCTGATTTTTTAAACCCTTCTTGATTTATAAAAAGGACCTGGTTAAAAAGACCTAGATTGCACCATGATTGTGGCTTTCATGGTAGAATAAGGGGTTGAATCTACATAGAAATTATCAGTCAATAACAATAGGTCTTTGTCCAGCTGTGACTACTTCCCTCCTCTACAACCAGTCCTTATCTGACTCAGGAAATGCCTGTTTTAACTGACAGGTAGGAGATTAAATCTACAGCTGCTGAAACACAATCTCAGCTCTGTTAGATAGGCTTTCATTGAAAAGCACTACAAACACATAATTTGTTTATGTTGTACCAGCAATCTCTGACAAAGCAGACTGTCTAGCTGAGACAAATGTGGTTAAACCCATTTATTGTATTATTTCTGCTACACAGAACAAGCTCTTAAAACGCAGAAACTAGACAAGGCACAAAGCTCTAGCTGTCTAAAGAAATCAAGAATAGATGACTTCTTGTTACACTAGCCCTTTTTACACAGAAAGCATGTTCTTCCCTGGAAAACATCTATTCCAATTTCTCTTTTAAGTGGGTGGTTCAATTATGTTTATGCCTTCAGTTTTTAAAGTTTCTCTTGTTCTTTCCAACATACACAGACATAAAATCACCTAATCACTGAATATCTCTAGATTTAAGAGCTTGATGAATTTTTATAGTAAGTGCTATATAATTCCCTCAAAAAATACCCATAATAAATTCTAATTACTATCCATCCTTTCAATATTTATTATAAATTCTTATAATGTTATTAGATTTTTTATTTCACTTAATGAAAAAAATCATTTGCATCTTATAAAACTATCTAAATAATAGTTCCTTTAAATTTAAGAAATCATGAACAGAGATACCCAATTTTATAAAATAAAAGTAAAGGAGGGAGACTTTAATACGTACAGCAGCAATGAAAAGTAGCTAGTCATATGATCATGAATTACTATTCAAAATTAATCATCAGAACCAGAAAAAAAAATTAATTGTATACCTCAGATCTACTCTTCAGGTATACTTATTCAGCTTTAATGAGCATTCTGAGTATACCACAGAATATAAAAACTGTAAAATAAATAATATCTAAAGATTAAACGTCCTCTATCTACCTTTACTAAATCCTAAAAGTTATAAGCAATGATAATGAAACAACAGATGGTATACAATATGGCTTTAAAAATAAGAAAACAGATGCTGTAACTCAAACTGTCAAAATTTTTTTAGGAAGAGTAGCATAATAAACACAAAGATTATGAAACTATATTTGAAACATGGCCTAAAGGATTTTGGTTAGCTACTCTCAAACATGTCACTATTCCCTAAAAATTTTATTTCATTTTTCCTTAATCATTATCATAAAACAGAAAAGTGAGAAAATAAACTTCCAAGTTGGAACATATGTGCCACGTGAAACTCTGAGTTAGTCTTAAAATATAGAAAGTATGCAATAAACTAGCTGAGTCCATGGGGTCTCCCTCAAACAGCATGGATAATGAGGGGAATCCATAACAGACATAAACAAACCCAGAAAGATGTCTAGACCCCACATCATTATGTATGATATATGCCCAAGATATATGGGCATATATTTGAATGTTCAAGTTCAAACTCTGTTTCCATTAGACTGATTCAGTCACAGCATGGGGTTTCTTTAATAAACAAACCTTACTGTTAGAAAATATTGGGAATTCAAATCATGTATTATGTCTCAGCTAGTTAAAGATGTGATGCTCTAATACCCTACATCCCTTGAAGCTTTCTTACAACGGATTGTAAATAATGAAGGAAAACTACATCCTAAAAAAATATAAAGAAGTCTTCGATTTTTACATAATAAGTTGGGAGCTGATACCACACAAAGGTACCATTTCAACATATGTTCAAGAATTTATTTTTCTCATTAACTATTAGAAAAGAGATTAACAATGGAGGTATTGTTTTTTTTTTTTATTTTTCATGACTCGAAAGGATGTTAAATGCATTCACATAAAAGATGTATCTATAGATCTTTATCTCATTACAAAAAGTTATTTGACATGTTTGATATATACACATATGTAAAATATAAATAGATTTGCCTTACAAAATCACAGACTTTTAAAACTGAAATGGCTTTAGAAAGTCATTTTCTGATACTTGCATTTAAATATAGGACCCAAGGAAAACAGAATTGGGGGCTCAAGTTTGTGATGTTAAGGTCACAAAACTTAAGTGTAACTAAGTCAAAGTTAAAATTAGATTTTTACTCTCCAAATTTACTGATTTTAGGGAAAAAAATCATAAGATTAGAGATTTTCAGGGATGGAAAAATGTTTAGAACTATGTAATCCAGTGATTCTCAACTAGATAAGGAGCTCAAGTGAATTTTTTCAGAAATAGTTAAATGTTATTCTTCCTTGTCCAGGGCCACTGGTCACACTTAACCACCACATTTTATAGAGCAGAAATCTGAAGCACATTGGAATAATGTGACTTGTCCCTCTGTCAAAGCTAGTCAAATTCAACTAAGATAGGAACTAGATCCCTTAATTCTCAGTTCCTCAATCTTCAATTTTCTTTCTTAGTTTTCTTTGTCTCTTTCAAGGTAGGATATAAATACAAACATACTTTTTTTGTCTCCAATTTAGTGTAAATATTTTCTTTTAAACAACAATCTACATCATGTGATAGAGGATGACAACAAATCTGAATTCTTCCATAATCTGAAAACATATTCATTAGGCTGAACAAATAGAATGCAGCAGTACATTTAAAAAGACAATAAAATCACAGTGAAGTAAAGGTCATTTGGGGAATGCAAGGCTGGTTAAATATTTGAAAATCAATCAATATAACAACATAGAATAAAGTAGCAAAGACATGATCATTTCAATAGATAGAGAAAACACATTTGAAAAGTTTGATATCCCTTTATGATAAAAATTTTTGAATAAAAATGAACTTCTGCAATCTGATTAAAGGTATACAGTATTTGAAAAAAATTATACCTAACATCATATTCAACAGTGGAAAATCTCCATGTTTTCTAGCTACCTTCACCACACCACTTCCAGTCACTGAATTTTTGAATATATATTTATATATATTTTAATATATAATATTTAATATACAATTTCTGAATATAACACTGAATTTCTTAGCCAGTGGAATAAACAATGTACACAATGTGGAAATAAAAAATGAAATTTTAAATGCAGAAAATATGATCATGATGATAGAAAATCTCAAGAAACCTAAGAACTAATAAATAAAGTTACTAGAACTAATAAATAAAGTATCAACATATAAGTCCAATAACAAAAATCAGTTTTCTTTCTATCAGAAAGAGAAATTTTTTTTAAACTACATTTACTGGGGCCTCCCTGGTGGTGCAACGGGTTGAGCGCCACACTGTGGAGTCTAATCCCTGGCCAGGGAGGGGACCCACATGGTGCAGCAGACCTCTCGTGCCTTGCCCGGTGCTCCCCTCAGCAGTGTATTTCAGTCGATCTGCCTGTTCTGTTCCCCACTCTGTCTCTGGTGAATCCTCTTACCTCCCTGGACTCTGGCCTGTACCCTAGCTCTAAATGCATAAAGAAATAAATCTTTAAAAAAAAAAAACTACATTTACTTAACATAAATTACCTAGAAAAGTTTAACAAAGTGTACAAGAACTCACACTGTAAGCTAGAAAACACTGCCAAGGGAAATTTTAAGGCACCAAAAATAAAAGAAGAAATATACCACATTCATGGAATAAAACACTCAATATTGTTAAGATAGCAATTTTCCTATATTGATCTATAAATTCAACACTTTCCCAGTCAAAATCCCAGAAGCACATTTTGAAGATTATGTCAAACTGATCCTGTAAACTATATGGAAAAAAATACTAAAACAATTTTGAAAAGGAATAACAAAATGGAGAACTTTAACAAGATTTCAGTGTTTTCCATAATGTTGTAGTAATCAATTTAGGCAGGGACTAGTATAAGAATAGAATGTAAGTTACTGGAACAGAAGAGAAAGTTCAGAAATCCACACTTGATTTTCACAATGATGGCAAGGTAATTCAATAGTGGAATGGACAGCCTTTTAAAAAAAAAAAACTTCCTACGAATGTATACATGTATGGGAGAAAATAAACCAAGACATTTACCTAACACAAAATACAAAATTTAACTAAAAATGGATTAAGACCTAAACACATGAGCTAAAATTAGAAAACTCCTGGGAGGAAATGTTTGTAACAGCGTATTAAGCAAATATTTTTAAAACAGAATACAAAAAAATGAACCAAAAAAGTAAGAGAGATTATCAAATGTAATCAAAATTTGAAATCTTGTCCTTTGAATACACAAAGACAAAGCCAAGTCTCAAAATGAGAGAAAATATCTGTTCAATAAAACACATGGCCTTATATCCAGAATAGTTTAAAGTTGTTATAGTTCAGAAAATGAGAAAAAATTGTTTTTGTCCCAAAAATTGAATAAATATTTGAATAGATAATTCACATATACAAATATATGCATAGCCTATAAGTTCATGAGAGGATATTCAACATCACCAATAATCAGATAAATGAAGCTCAAAACTATAATGTGATACCCCTAGAGCTCAATAGAATGGCTAAAAGTAAATGATTAGCAATACTAAGTGTTGCCAAGGATGTAGAATAATTGGCATTCTCATATATTGCTGATGAGAATTTAAAATGATAGACACTTTATTATAAAGTTAGCCATACAATTTCCATATAAGCCAGCAGTCAACTCACTTTTAGATACACATTAAAGATGAAAACACATCTACATAAAGACATGCAACATTATTTGTAATAGTCATAACTGGAATCAATCCACAACCTATTAAACAGAGAATGGCTAAACAATCAAAGTATATCCTTTATATGTAATACAGCCAGCAATGTAAAGGAACAAAATACTGAGAGAGCTAACAACATGAAATAATCTAAAATGTATGCTAAATGAAAAAAAATTAAGCATAAAAGAGTATGTACTACATGATTAAATTTATAGGAACATCTAGAAAACATCTAAACATCTGTTTAGTGACAGAAAACAGATCAATTGATAGACCCAGGGTATCACAGAGGGGATCTGACTACAAAGGGATATAAGGAAACTCTTCAGGGCTAAAGAGTGATAGATGGCTCTAGACAATTTCCAGATTCATCAAACACTTAAAATAACCTTATTTTATGGAATTTATGCCTTAATAGAGTAGGAAAAAAATTTCAAAGTTGCAAAAATTTCAGACAGCTTTATAAAATAGTCCTTAATTTTCTATTTGTCAGATGAGATCACTATGATTAAGTAATTTCCCCAACACTATAGCTACTAGGTGGCAAAATCAGAGCTCAAACCTTTATCTTCTGTAGCCCATGTACTTTTCAAAATAAGAGGGTTTCCTACATAGTTAAAAGGTATTACCAACATTTCTGAGAAAAGGAATATTCTACCTTATCCTTAAGAAGAAGAAGGGTTCCACTGGGAAACCTGAGTTCACACTAGAGTCTTCTTTGTTACCAGGTTTTCTGGGATTTTTTTTGATTTGTTTCATTTACAATAACTTGTTAAAATGACATCATTGTCCTATCTGCTCTTAGCTTGATAAGAAATGCAGTTTATATGACAAATCAACCAAATTCACCAAGTAATGTAAACTCAAATGGTATATTCCTTAGTCCCAGCAACTGATCTCTCAAAGTGGTTGAAACTTATATATGGACGCAAGAAGAGTAGGCAAAGTTTAATCATTTTTTAAAGTTTGATTTTGGCAAAAAGAAAAGTGAATAGTGCACATTTCATTCAGAAGCAGTTGTGTGATATAGAATAAATCCTGAAATAAAGGAATTGAAGTACAGAGTTAATAATATAACATATTCTTTAACTTTAATTTTCTCCATTAAAAGAAGAATAATATCTCACAAGGCTGTTCTGATGAGCAAACAGAGTACTTAGCACATGATCAAAACTATCTATAGAATTTAAATTTGATCATTTCAAATGTCAGTGCTCTTAAAAAGACATACCTTTTAAGAGAACATTTTGGAAGCATGTGTGTGTGTGTGTGTGTGTGTGTTAATTGTCCATGTTCTCTATCCCTGGAGATTCATTATGCCCTGAGATTCAAAGTGACCCTGTCCTTTTGCTACTATTGTTTTCCCTGGATAAGCTTTAGGGTAGTGGGTATATTTGTGTGGAGGGAAAGGGAGGGAATGGGATGAAGGCAGAAGGAGCACAAGGGACTGAGGTGATGGTGCACTGGTGAAATGGTGGTGGGAAATGGGGACCACAATCGATGTCAAATATATATAAAGAAAAAAATTTAAAAATAAAAGAATAAGTAGGTAAAAAGCTCTATCTTATCTCACACAGCTGGGTCTATCTTATGCTATAAAGGATTTTTTACAGGAATAAGATTAAAGGAAGATCTTGCAAAATAGAAAAACTAAAGAAGTTAATAGTAGAGATATTTTATCAGACTCAAAAATAAGAGGGGCAAACTGAAAAAGACCTAATGACAGATGTTAATCTAATTTGATTGTTATGACATTAGAATAACATTATCATCTTATTATTGCTTTAAGCCACTATAGTAATTGCATGAGTGATGATAATAATGGTAATAGTAATAACGGAAATAGCAGTAATATGGATATAGCACTTGCAATGGGTTAGGCACTTTTCTAAGTGTTTTACATGCATTAACCCATTTAATTCTCAAAACATCATCATGAGGTAAATACTGTTAGTTTCACCATTTTATAGATGAAGTACAGAGAAGCTTAACAACTTGCCTCAAGGTCAGGCAGATAAAAAGTGGAGAGTCTAGGATTAGAACCCTACCCTTAACCAATGTGATGATGCAGAGATTTTCGAAGTTGGTGCCCCAGGCCACCTCATGGGAATAGAGTGATAAAGAAAGAGAAAATGAGAAGGAAATAAGGACAGTACTTAAAACTTCTGTATAGGGGATGCACATTGTGTGAAATAGAATTTGTAAATATACAGGTTCTCTGTGATGTAATCTACCTCTCATCAACACATAGCTGTGATTCTGGTTTAGGGAAACAAAGCAGTGCGGTAGGTGTCCTGTTAGAAGTGATTGGTTTTTTAAAGTTAAAAGGTGAATCTTGGAAAATAAAAATAATTTTCTGTCACAATATTATCCTAGTTGGAAATGTCTGTAACATTAAAGAATTGTATGAAGTTAATTTACACAGAGGGCTCATGGGTTTTAGAAGGTTAAGAAAAACTGGATAACAAAAAGTTCATTGATGATCCAGACTAGGCTGAAACACAGGGCCTTCTATCTCACATTTGTACCAGTAGACCACAATGTTCTTATGTATAAATGAGAGGACAATATTTCTACTGCTCACCTTTAACAAATCAAGGTTGGAAACTATGACCTAATAGATGTGGAAATTATCTGAAAAATAGAATGTACAAATGTACATTATTTTCTCTCCATATGCTAGAGATACCATCTGTATACCAAGACATTTTTATTTGGTACTTCACCATCATTCTCCATATGCCGTTGTTTCTAGGAATTAAAAGGGCTCAAGAAATGAGGCTTATGATCCACACATTTACATTCCAGAAAATAAATGCAAGATATGTTCATGCTTTGTCTCAATTAATCCAGACAATAACACAATTCAATAAGACATCATTGACTCAGAAAGGTTAAGACCAGAGTTCCTGAACTGATATCATCAGGATTCAAAATCCAGTGATTCTGATGCTCTTTGCCATAGGGAGATAAATTTCAACATAAAGGGAGATTAAGACTTAATTACTCAAGCAACCACCACTAACTGGGATTAATTAATTTATTATTAATTTTTTACTAAATTTCTAAACTTTGAGAAGATCCAATTTTTGACTAAAGTCAAAATCTGGTTCCATCATTGGCAGACATTATATGGTGAATTTTTCATTTTTTGGCTAAAATGGAAATAATTAACCAGGTATTTATACCAAGCTCAGGGTGCTGAAGTACAAGCTTCTCTTGACAAGATGTTATTAGAAGTTTATTTTCTCAACACTGAAATATCAGTAGCACTTTTCTGAATCTCAGAAGCTAAGTGAGAAGAACGTCTGTACTAAAATATCTGTAAGTAATAGACATGATGGTCTAGGTCCTCATTTAAAGGACTTATCCAAAAATAAAGACTAATCCATTCAAATGAAGAAAAAATATCATAAAAATGAATCAATAATGTTTTATTATCAAGGATATCATTATAAAAAAGCTCTAAGTGCTACTGAAATCATACCAGTCTGCCATTATAGTGACTACCACTTACTGTTCTTAAAATTTTTGAATCAAAGAGTAGGTTGTTTTTTGCTTTTTGAGGATTTTTCATTTTGCATTTCAAGTATTTTTAGAAATAATTCCATATCCTCTTCAGCAATGAGGTCCAGTGCAGGAATATATATTTTCATGTTCCTTGACCTTTAAGATCTTAACAGTAATTAAGATTTCAAGACAGTTATTTTTAATAGTTTCTTTTTTCTGATGCTTCCTTATGATTATATTCAGATTATACATTTCGGGCCAAAATATCACAGAAGTGATGCTGTTCTCCTCCCACTGCATCCCATTAGGTATTTATGATAACTGATTTGTTCAACCACTGTTAATGTTACATGAGTAATTTATGGTATTGGCCATGTTACTCTACTATACTCTTATTCTACACTGTTCTAAGTATTTATTCTACATTGTTCTAAGTACTGGGTGGAAAGATACTTTGAGACTATATAATTCATATATAAACATCCCATTCCTCATGCAAATTTCATCCAATAGTTTTAGCATCTCCTCATGTTTCTTATGTGAATTCATTATTAATATGATAGTTAGCAAGTGGTTATTTTCCTTCCATAATTTTTCATACATTTGTCAGTACTCTACTATAAGGAAGGGCCTTCTCATCTCTCATTTTTTCATATGTATGTATATCTATATTTCAGTATGAATTCATGGGTTCTTAATTAAGTGGGATAAACCCTGTTATCATTTTTTTTTCTGTTTTGATGCTTACATTGTACAGGTATGAATACATATTGTCCCTAAATGCTGAATTTTGTGTCCTTTGTTATGACGCTATAATTTCTTAAGCATTTCTTTACTTTCTAGAACAATAAGATGTTACAGATTCATCCTGTGTTTTCCCTGCTGTAGACCTGAACTCAGACAAATGACATTTAGAGCCAAGATCTAGGTTCAAGGTATGTTCATTATTATGGGGAGTATATTTTGGCCCTAGGTACTCTCTATACACTGAGCTTCGAAATATATATATAAACTCACACATTTTATCTATATTTATTTCTCTATAAATGTAGCTAGATCTAGATCTACATCCAGATAAAATCATGAAATCACACTGATGCTTCTAATTTCAATTCAATAACACAAAGTTTATTCTTGTCTTCTACTTTTCCATATTTGTAACTCACTTTGGTGAAAAAATTTAAACTCTGACACCCACTATATATATGTCTGTGTGTGTGTGTGTGTGTACTTATGTACCAAGAAACATAAACACACACACACTTACTTGCTTTATCTCCTATATGTTGCCAATCAATCTCCTGACTTTCCTAAGTCACTTACCTCTGGCAACCTTCATCCTGTAGACCCCAACGTTTGTTGAACCATAACCAAGATATGCCCATTTTTTCACAGTGGCATAAATCCACAGTAAGAATGTAAGTGAAATGAGATTATAGATATTTGCATGTTGTGAGTGCCTAACAAGGTAACAAAATGATCACTTAGCATAAAGTTACCAGACTTA
Source organism: Galemys pyrenaicus (assembly GCA_019455555.1). Lineage (NCBI taxonomy): Eukaryota > Metazoa > Chordata > Mammalia > Eulipotyphla > Talpidae > Galemys > Galemys pyrenaicus. Next base: position 5,331,468 of record JAGFMF010011390.1, read on the forward strand.
ACTGCTTTATTCTTCCCAATAAATTTTGCATAAAATCATTATTTATTCTTCCCGATAAATTCTGCATAAAAACACTTTCATGTCACCTAGATATATCTTTTAAGAGTCCACAAAAAAGTCTTTCACAAAATATTTCCTTGAAGGGAAAAGGATAGTGGAGGTTGAAATAGTTAGCATAGTTCTGCCAATCTTGCTTTTTATGCCACTTCCTTCTTCAAGTCCTGCTTAATCCCCCCCCCCCCACCAGTAGAAAGCTTAGATAAACTCAGAAAGGTTTCCTTCTTTTTAATATACTTCTCATATTTCTTTTCTCCTACTCTCCACATAAAATAAAAATAACTTGCTTCACTTCAGCACCCTGAAGAATACAGTCAGTTTACCATTCTGGTGTGTCAGGCCAGATTTAAATCTTTCAGACTCACTCTCCTCATCCCTAAATTCTGTTATTCAGTGTGAAATTTAAACCTTGCTAATGACTGCAAACCAGAAATTCAGCCTGGCATGAAGATGTGAATTATCATGAAGCTCTTAGTCTTTCACACACCTTTAAAAGGAGATTAATCATTGCTTCATAACTACTTGGTTATAGCATCCTTTTATATAAACACCAACTGCTATTTAACAAATTATAAAAAACAAATGATCTGTAATACTTTCAGAGTCATTGAAAAGTGGCTGTGTATCCCTGTCTGAGCCTGCCTGTCAGCTAACAAATTTGATGAATGTAACCTTATAGATTTTAACATTTAAAGACAACTAAAGAAATTTCAAGTATGTTCTGCCAATCAGTTATTGAGTAAGACCACCCAAAGTCATTTTTTAAATTCTCCATTGTTTGAATAATATGGGAGGAAATTTAGTGTATACTCTCTTCTTCCTGTATTTTCCAGCTAGATTAAGCTGTTGTCTTCACAATTGCCTCCCAGCTGCTGTGACTTGTGAAAACAACAGACCCTGCTCTGTTGTCTGGAGAAAGCCGGGATTGTTATGAGTAACTTTATTGCAGGCACATGAGTGTGTTAAGACTTTAAAACACGCTCAAATGTCATGTGCACACCCAATGACGGGCAAGAATAATTATGAAAAAACAAGAAATCTATGTCTATGAAACCGTGTTGGACAAAATGGGCCATTCATTGTGTTCCCCTGGGAATGCCTGGACTCTGCAGCCAGAAAACAAAAAAGGCACTTTTTTCCTGCCGTAGGCTGAATGCTTAGCTTTGCCATCTGAGCCCTAAGAAAACACGGGCCCCTCTAGTGCTGGCGCACCCACGCACACTAAAAAATATTAATGCCTCTCTCTACTTACTTTTTTCCAGGCATCCTTTCTGTGTAGGCTGTAGCCAATATAATGTCAACACAAAGACAAAATAGTTTATCTAACATCAGACCCCACAATTTCTCTCTTGTCCTCATTTAATTGCCCTTCCCCCAACAGAGAGCAAGAGAGAGAGAGAGAGAGAGAAGAAGGAGAAGGAGAAGGAGAAGGAGAAGGAGAAGGAGAAGGAGAAGGAGAAGGAGAAGGAGAAGGAGAAGGAGAAGGAGAAGGAGAAGGAGAAGGAGAAGAAGGAAGGAAAGAAAGAGAGAGAGAAAGATAAGATAATCATTCCAGTGGAAAATTTGTCACTGGCACATATTTTTCTTCTCAGCCATATCCCCTTCTGTCCTCTTACATGCGTACTACTATTTATGTTTTTTACCAAATGTTATGTAAGCATAGTCATCTGCCTCAAAAATGATTCTTCTTCCCTAGGAGACTTCTGAAAGTCATTTTGTTGGATAAAGTTAGTCAGTTCTTCCTCAAAAATGTCCCTTCTCAAAGCTAATTATTTCCTCACTCTGTATGCATGTATATTATACAAATGGAATGACAAAATGAAACTGCAAATAACTTCAGCTTCAACACATTTGAATGTACATATCTCTAAAAGTTCAAAGTTTTAATGTTTTACTGTAATTTCAGTCAGTTATTTTATGTTAAAAACATAAAATAAAAGGTAAGTTATTAGTTAAAAAGTTAAAGTTAAAAAATAAGTTAACTTATTTTTTAGACAGATACACTGCATTGATGGTCTACTGTAAATTTTACAGTAATTTCCTTGGCAGCTTAGCCAGCAGAAAGAAATATCCAAACAACAGATTTCCAAAATAGTGAACTTTTTGCTCAGAATCTTCAATCTTGAAACTTTCAGTGTACTCCAGACAGAAGAGACTGGGAAAATATATGCTTCACATAGGGGACAGATAGGAGTCTGATCACTCATTAACGTTTGTGGATTCTCATTTCATGTCTCCAGAACTAAGGTAATTGTTTTTGTATTCCCACCCAGCAATCACTGATATCAGAACCTGTAGATAAACTAGGACAAAAACAGGAAAAGAGAAAAAACACTTCTTTGATTGTTTTACAAAATTTAGCACATTTCAATTCCTTTGACAAAAAAAAAGTATTTTAAAGCTCATCAAGTTTAAACATGTGCCACATCTTTAGCTAATGAGCAAACGACTTGGAAAGGCAACAGCTGGAGAAGTAAGATATAAATTTTGTCTGACAATAAAATGTGGTTATCTTTTATTTAGCTAACTGGTGTAATGACACAGCAGTAGATAATGGCAAAAATAAGGCAAATCTGGGTAGGTCTATATGAGGTGTATACCAAATTTAGGTACATATATGTATTTGGTATCATATTTGGACTCTATGATTGAATTAGGGACTTAGAAAGCATTTTTGAGATCACTTAAGTATTCATTCACTTTTTAATATAAGTTCATAATCTCTACTGAGACTAGAGAAACTGAAACAAAGATCACTCAAGTTTATTATAAAACCAAAGTGTGATGCAGTCAAAGTTGTAAAGTAACAATAATTTCCTATAGGGATGACTTAAAGTCGGTATTAGATAGGTGAAAGAGTTCACATTTCTCTAAATTGGAAAGAACAACTTGTACAGTAACCATTTACTAGAAGGAGAAAATATGAATGCCACCAGGCCCAAGTGCAGAAGCAGGGTTCACCTCAAATTGTTTCTCAAATAGAAATGGTCCCAAAGCAGCAAATCGCCCACAGTGGTATGTTTCAGAGAAGCTGGGGTCAATCCACAGAACTCCTATGAGATTACTTCATGGAAGCCACTACGGATGGCCATGAGTAGTATCACTCCCTCCTCTCTCAAAAGGGAAGTTGGTTTCAAGTTTTCTAGCCTAGAGATTTTTTAACGCCCAGATCCTAAGTGTGGAACTTGTTTTGTCTTAAGGCTAGAGGATAATATACTTACAACCTAGTCAGCCATCAGACCAGTCATGAATTTGTTTTAACAATTCAACAACATCACCATTCCTCATTCACCCACTTAGCTTAATTTTCCTAGCATCACTTTCACTGCTGAGGTTGTCTCTATTAAGCCATTTTTTTTGCATCATTAACTTTTAACCAGGCATCGATAGCTTTATTGTTTAAATTGCGTATGACTTTATTTAACGTCAGCATTTCTTCTAGCTCCTGACAAGAAGTCACATTTTATAACTAATTAAATTGATCCCTGGGAAGCAAAAGCCACTAAACGGAATTATTCCTACCCAAGTGTCAATATATTAAATCAAAGGGCTAATGAGTTGGGTCACTGCTTCTTTTATTGGGAGGCTACAGCAGAATAGGACTCATATTATCCTCTATTTTCTGCCTTAACAATCAATTTTATTTAAGCCAAAGACAGCTAATTAATACTTTTGGATCTTACGGTAAATAATATCTCCTTTATGACATGTAAGTGGGGAGCAAAAATTTCCTTTGATGTCATATGCAATATACTTTTTGCATCTTTTTATGACATCAGGTCACAGAAACATTTAGGATGAGAGCTAAAAGGTGTTTTGCAAGCAAATGATTTTGAAAATTTCTAGGTTTCAACTATTAGCATTATGGGTTTAAATCAAGATGAAAATTTGTCTCTTGGAGCTGACAATAGTGCCTAACGAAAGTGATTAAGAAATGACTAAATTTGTCATGTCAGCCTTTCCTATAGCTCTTGCAGCTGCTGAGTAATACTTTGAATGATTTCACTGTTTACATTTGGACACTACTTTTAAAATTCATCACCTAATAATTCATAGCACTTACTGTTTTTGACATAATTTTGCTTCTTTTAACAAAATCCCTGAAGACAGTGGAAAACACAGTTTTACTGTTTCCTTCAGTTAACCTGATCAACCCAATTTATTTGGAGATAAAATTTCATGTCTAATTATTTATACGTAAATTTTACTTTGGGGAGCTTCACCCCATACTTTATCATTTTAGTACAGGGAAAAGAAAAAACCAAATTTTGGTATGGAACTTCTCAGACCTTCAAAAGTATAATATGGCTATAGTACAGTTTTATAAAAACTCTGACAAGTTAAAAATTTTCAGTCTTATAAAATTAGACCTGATGGCAATTATCTCATGACACTGAAGGCAACTATCTCTAGGAAAAATGACTGTAAAGAAGAAATGAAATGAGGGTGTAGAGAACAGGTACACCACCAACTACAACTGCTGGATAACAAATTTAAGCAATATCTTTAATCCTGACTTGAAAATGTCATTTCACATATCTGGCAATTAGCCAAAATAACACCAGTTTAAGCAGTCCTGAGAACTTTTGGATTGAATTAACATTATTTATCACATAATAAGTTGTCAAGAGTCAATTTTGTCTCTAATACTTTGTTGATTTACCACCAGGATCAAATACATCATAGGGAACACCACAGATGTTTTTGACAAAAACATGTTCTTTCACCCACACATAGTTTGCTTTTTCAAACATTGAATTAGGGTTTCTTTCTTTGTAGACACAGTGGTTCTTTTTCGAAGCAACCTTAAATAGTCACTTTTATCCATTTATAGATGTGTGTGCTTTGGAGGTCAAGCATGTGCTGTTGTTTCTTACCACAAATGTTTTCCTTCATTTTCAATGGTCAAAAGTCACAGGAATGTTTGACCCCACCCACAGACAGTTCTGTTCAGTATCTAGGTGTCCCAAGACTGTCCAGAGATCACTGAAATACAGATGCTTGCTTCACAAACAAATAAAAAGGTATCACCATACAGACCAATGGAATTTGACACTTCAGTAAGTTACAGAAATAAAACAAACAAAAAATAACCTAATTACTGTTTTCTTTGGAATGTACATATATTTTCATTTAAATAACATATCCTCATTAATAGACACTACTCATGAAATGAATATACTAAGATGTTTTTGATACTCATGTTTGTAATATAATAGTGACTGAATTAACAATATTATAGCCCTTTGCTTTCCAGCTTCATGGCTTAATTTGTTACACATACACACAGAGTGAGAGAGAGAGAGAGAGAGAGAAAGTTATGAGAGTAGTTGTAGTAGTTACTTTTTTTTTTTTAAAGATTTATTTATTTATGCATACAAGCACTGGGGTACAGGCCAGAGGTGTGGGGGGGGGGTGAGAGGATTCACCACAGAGAGCGG
>JAGFMF010011390.1:5337015-5369515 GCA_019455555.1 Galemys pyrenaicus
CCCTCCCTGGCCGGCAGCAGGGATCGAACTCGTGCTGCAGTGGCTGTGGTTTGCTTCATAGTGTGTTGCTTAACCCACTGCGCCACCGGGGAGGCCCATGTAGTAGTTACTTTTTAAGGAAAAAAATAGTCACAGCATTGGGAAAGACAAAGATTTTGTCAAGTAATAGTTGTCCCAAATTTGTTTTGCAAAATATTATCCTAAAAAGTAGTACCACACAGTAAAATGTAGAATAAGCCTCACTTAATCCTATTAAAAAGGGTCAACTTCTTCTGAGAGGATCAATAAGACAATAAAATACCTCATTCAGTCACACAAAAGAAAATAGAATAGAACCCACCCAACTCCCCCCTAAGCACAACATGAGCAACTGAATCCATCTGAAACTGCAGCCTGCGGGGCCATCAAAATTCAAGCTATCTCGTTGTGTCTCCAAAAGTACAATCAGCAGTAATAACCATAGATCTGTGGTCTCCTGCCCAAAATATGCATAAATCTTCCAGTTGCCACTTCTGCCAAAATGCCACAGAATTGAGGAGTCTACTAAAGCAGATGTGTAGCTTAGAACTCAAACGCTGTTACCAAGATGTAAATAAATTTTCCAGCTTGCACACTACTGATGACATAGTAAGGAAAATGTAGATTAAAAAAAAAAAACAGAATGCGGTATTCCCAATGTGAAATATAATAAAATTAAACTTTTTTTTTCTTTACTGAGTGTCATACAACTGACTAATTAATCCTAAACAAACACCATTCTAAGTTCTTTTGGGATGACAAAGTACAGTATCCAAGGCTGGTTTTGCTCACCAATAGAAAGAAATATCAAAGTGAAGTAGGTTGTAATTTACTCTTCTTGGTTCAGATTATAATACTTTCAATAGAGTGGCTGAATACTACAAAAAGCTTGTCTGCCATATATAGATAGATATAGATATATAGATATATATATACCATATACACACGTACATATATATACACACACACACACATATATATAAAATGTTGAACAAAAGGGCACACATCATACATCTTACCCTAATATCATCAAGAAACTGTTGTAAACAGGTTTCTACGCAGAGTTTACAAATGCATGGAAAAAATTAAGGTAACAAGCACAAATGAACAGTTTTAATGGGAAAATAAAAATGTAGCTTTTCTTGATAATTATAACAGTAGAATAAGGACTCCCTCCCCCCAATTTACATCCTATGTCACAAACTGCATAAACTTTCCAATGGTTTTGTATTTTTCCCTTTTTATTACATGTCCTTGTACACTATCTTTTTACTATCCTAGGCAGGCTTACTTTAAATAGCACAGAACCTAGAGAAAGGAACTACTGATGTTTCTTCCTGGTGTCCCCACTTTGCCCTTTAAGTGACTCTTTTTCTTCCTTAATCAGACCTTTTCCAATCACCTAGCTCTGAATTAAAATAAGTTCAATGGCTTTCTGATACATACAGCTATAAACTAATTGATTTTTTAAAGTCACTTAAAATTTGTCCATGAAAAATGTGTTTTACATAGAGACAAAACAAGAGAATTCTAGTGATACATACATCAAAATTTCCTGTTTCCATTTCCCCACATGCAACTTTGTACAAACAGCCACAGACTAGCACACAGGCATCTATCTACCTTGATAAATCTGCACCTTGAGTTTGTAACCAGGCATTTCCTGGGCAACCAGTCTTTCAGGGAGTGTTCAAATATTTGTAGTGGGGCAGTTTGGGCTGCACATATTTTAGTTCTTATTCATGCATTCCTCATTTACAAGTTGTGAACCTGGTAAATTTCCCATTTTGAAACTATTGCTCCTTCTTTTCTGTAGGTGGTCCTTGAATTACCCTCATTGCTTAACTGTGGAGTGTGAATCAAGCTGATTTTTAAAAAAGTCTCATTTTTTCCTTTGAAATTGTTTCCTAGACTAATCTGTTTTTATGTTCAATTCCAATTTGACAAATGAGTCTACCAGTCTCTCAATCAAAAATTCTGCTCTGAGAGATGCAGATAACATTGTGACTAGGAGCTAAGGCTCTTGATTTGCATAGAGAGGCAACAGAGTGCAAGGGTTAAAAAGAAAGATTCTACAGACAAAATTTGAATCCCTGTTCTGCTGGAATAATTTTTATTTATACTATTGCATTTATACTATTAATTGCATTTTATTTGGACATTAGCTAACCTCTGTGCCTCACTTTTCTTATTTATTAATGAGCATAATGTTGTCTACCTCATAGGGTTAGTCTGAGGATTGGGTGAGTTAATGTATCTAGAGCTTTAGAATAGCATCCAACATATAGTAAACACTATGTAAGTGTTTGTTCTTAGGTCAGAATCCTGGCTTGGAAAGTACACAGATGGAGGTGTGAACCTGTACTCCAAAAAATATATAGCTATGTAAATGATTGGCAAATTAATAAAAATTTGAGGGAAAAGAAAGAATTCTAGCTTGGACATTTTGGACAAGTTGCTTGACCTCTTAAACATTCATTTTCTCAGTGGCAAATGGGATTATTGTGTTAAGTGATGTAAATGTATATGAAAACCTAATACAAGAGAAGTATGGGACAGATGAAATGCCATTACCAACAGTTTAAAATGGCAGAATTTGAGGAACATATACTGAAACATCAAGGAAAACCACTAAAGCAGTTTTTTCATAATAGTTCCGGCCACAGTCAGACAACAGTTCAGACGATTAGAGGAAAAAATATGAAAGGTTTTCATAACCCATGAATGCAAGGTTCCGTGGTATTAGCAAGATCTGAAAAGATTACCTCAGTATAACACTATTGTATATGCATAGGGATGATATAGGATGAGTTGCTTAAAGCCCAAACTGAAAGAAGATTAAGGGTATAAAGCACTTACTAGAGAACAACACCTATAATTGGGAAATGGGGAGAAACAAGACTGGATAGAGAACAAAGATAAACTATAATACTAGCTGGGCACAATTTCATCCAACTCAGCAAAAAGCTGGGTAACTGTTAGCATCAGGTCTAAAAGGCCAAACCTTCACATCCCATGTCCTTCACTCAAATAGGAGAGCCTGGGGAAGGACATGACCTGGTGTTAGGCAGCTCTGTACAGCTGAGGGAAAGTGATGGAGCTGACACAGATGGAGGCTGTTTCCGATACTCTGACAGCCCTGCAGCAAGTGTTCTCTAGAAGAGGCGTCTGAAGCGAGCAACCACGCCTACCATATGACTCCTTATATGAAGTGTGGCAAAAAAAAATCAGTTGAAAATCAATGGGGGCTAATGTGTTTGCTTTTTCATATAAAGATAAGTGAGAAGAAGAATTCTTTGTAATAGAGAAGTTTATAAACATATCAAAGAACAGAGAAGATAATACTGTCAGAATGAAATTATAGACCAAGGAGAAAAATTATCAAGTATTTTATTTTCTTAAGCTAGATTCTGTTCAGACTTCTAAATTTTTCTTCTTTCCTGAAGTCTACAAAAGCAGCACAGTGAGCTCAGGGGGCTAATTATTTCTGGCTTTGAATTACTTTAAAATATTTCTAAATTAGTAAAGAATCTTTGGAGTGAGCTTCCTTTTCAATTCTTCAATTAACTCCAAGTTTTCACCAAAACTACAAAAAAAGTTTTTAACTCTTAAATCATAACCAAGAATACTAATTAATTTAGTAATATCTAGTACTGTTGGTTCAAGAGCCAATGACTCAATCATTTGATTGCTTTGCTGTTTAATATGTTTGTCCTTTATCACACCCCATGGTATACTGGTAAACCAGCTCTCAAGAAAAGAGATGACTTACAACACTTGCCAATTTCCACAGTACACTTGCACACAGTTGATTTCAACCTACTAGCATGATGTCACTGAACTAGATGTTAGAGGAAGCCACACATACCTGCTATAGGTTTCAGTGTGAGTCAGCACAGCACATTCCCCCATACACCTATTCTTCTATTTTCTACCTGTTCTGAGATAGTGAGAGAACTGTACCACTTGTCATTTGACAATCTATAATTTTAAACTTATATATTATGAATGTATTAAGCAAAAATCAGAATTATTTCCATAGTTAGTATGTTTGAGCAATGAGTCTCTGACATCTGAAAGCAAATACTGAAAAAATTAATTTTAGACTTTTTGTTGTTCTCACCTGGCTTTTCTCTTAGCAAATTTTTAATATCAGTGCTCAAACACACTAACCTCTTGGAGGGGGCTAAACTGAGGGCTATTTTATCAGAATCTGGTTGTTGATGGTCTTTGCCTTCATATCCCTTCCTAGAAATAGGAAAACAAATTAAAGATTGTCATGTTTTTATAATTGTCTTAAATTTAATAAAAATATTCTGTGTAATTACATATAACATAGCCTTGAAGTCCTTCACTTTTATATTTAAGTGTTACAAATGTTCCTTACCTGGAAAAATTATAACTTTACATTTATAATGAGAGCCACCTTGTTAAACTAAAAAACTATGAATTTCTAAAATTTTTCATAGTTATTCTTGCTTATAATTTCAACTGACTATACATTATATTCTTAACAGGGAGAATTAGGTTCAGAGGTTGAAGAAGATATCTGAAGACATCTTAGAATGTTTTGGTTTCTTTGGAAACATTTAAAGACCTATATTGTATTAACAAATCTAACTTTGGCAATAACTAGATGTTTCCAGGACATAATATGTGATCTTAGAAAATGCCATCTTTATCAGCCTCAGTTTCCTTAAATGTGAAATAGTTGCTTTGATCAGTGTTCTCCAAACTTTGTAGCTATGGCCAATTAGTAGGATAGCACTAAGATTTAATTAGAACAGAAGAAAGAAAAATAGAGATTTCAAAAGGGTCAAGAAAAGAAAAGGCGAGGAAAAATAGTGTAGAAGAAAAGAAGATGTAAGAAATAAAAGGAAAAGAATGACTAAGAAAAATGAGAGAGAAAAAAATAGTGTGTGAGAACAGAGAAGATAGGAGAATGTGAAAAAGAGTACAAAGATAGTGTTCAAAAGGGAACAGAGGAAGTGAACAGAAAACACAATGAAAAGGGAAGGAGAGAAGACAAAGAGGAAATAGAAAAAGAAAAGATGATCCCATACAATGTAGGCAAGTATTATTTAATGAAATGTCTATTTCTACTATATGTACATATGTGTGTTGTGTTGCATGTGTGTATCAGGAAATAATGTGAAATATATATTTTACTGTGTTCATTTGAAAAAAAAAAAAATCACAAGCCAATGATCTAAGTTATCCTCCAGGCCCCTTCTAGGCCAAACAATCTCAGATCCTATAGTTCTTACATTATACCTTTTATAAATGAAAGGTTTGATTAAATGAATTAAATGATAGTGGAAAAATGTTTAAAAGATTGCAACTTACTGATAGAACATATAATCTGAATCCTTCAGAAAGTTAGATATCATCTGCCAAAGAAAGGTCTAAACTGTACCCTTTCAGCCAATATTTCAGGAAAAATAAAATCTGAAAAAAGAAAAAATCTGTCTCCGCACCACATACTTTCTATATCAAGTCTCAGGATAAAAAGAGTCTCTCCCTTAAAGCAAAAAGCAAATCTTGCCAATTAATCTTGAGTAAAGTCCTTCTAAATTATAGGTTAAACAATTCTCCGATAGCCTTGATACCACATGGACTGGACTTCTAAATCTAACCCAAAGACAATGTTAATCCCAGTGAGATAACAACCTGCAGACTCTTCCTTTGGGGCTCCTGTGAACTGTACTTCATCATGTGGTGTTTGTCATGTCTGTGAAAAGTCTGGACATTGATAGGTATACTTGTTATTCAACCACAGGACCAGTTAATACTGTTGAAGACCCTCCATTTCTGAGTTTGGTTGCAAGACAAAGAAGAGCTGAACTTCTAGAAATTTTAAAAATAACACATTAACAACAATGTACTTTCAGGTAAAGCATGATATGACATTCAATTTAAGGCAAGTAAAAGTTTGTATTCTCTTGTTTATCTATAATTTTTACTTTCAATGATTAAAGTTGGTAGACTTGTAGCATTTAGCCATTCAGTTCATAATCAATGTTTCAGTTTTTGCTGATAAGATGCTCTGTGATTACTGTCACATTTTAAAATACATGGACATTTTGTTTCCTTGGGTTCCTTAAGAGTTCTTCCAGGGAAAACAGTATGTGTCATATTTCCTATATCCCCTTCATACACTTAGCTTTCAGTCATGTTACACAAAGCAGATATTCAGTGAAGACTGTGAAATTAACTGCTTTATATTTTATTGCTAACTGTGGTTTTTCCTTTAGTTGATTACTAAAATAACAAACAGTAAAACAGTTCTTTAAAAAAATGTACTTTTGGAAGACTAAATTCAGTGTGTTTTATCAGGTGGTCCAGCAAGTGCTACTGTTGTACTTGGTGTGATAACTTTCAAGCCACAACTTTCATCATCAAACTTAAAAGATATAAACTTTATGTTGACAAAGCTCAAATACTTAGGCTGTGATCATTTAGTAAAGTTAATTATAGAATATATTAAATAAAAACCATTTTATATAAAATGATTATGCTCAGATGCTTCTCTTAGTAAAATGGAGCTTCTTAAAGAGATATCTTTTCTATCTTGGTGTCTCTAGTTAAGGACTAAAACACTAACAGACATGTGAAGAATTTAATTAAATGTACCACCACCAAGATTTCTGATTTTAACAGAATATAAAGAATTATTAAAATTATAATAAATCTTTTTTTAAAAAAGACCAAACTGTGAATTTAAGCTGTAAAAAACATTATTTTTACTACCCCTTTTTGATGTTTACCCAAGGAACTGTCATTACTGACTTTCTAAACTCATAATGAAATTCCATAATGCTGGATGAAGAATTCCCAGGTATTGAACACAGAAGATATAAGGTAATATTTTTAAAGAACTAAGAAAAATTACTAGCATATAATTAGTATTCAATATTACTGTTTTATAAATACAAATGATTTGCTAAAGATAGAAGTGAGAATCAATGAATCTTTGTAGCATAAATATATTCTTAGTCTTATTTATTCTTTCTAAGCATTTTAATTACTATCAGGGTCAATCCAAACAGGTCACTAATTTTTTTTTTCATTTACAACAGGTAATTTTATTTTAGCAAGGTTATCAATTTTAGTCAAGCAGTAGTTTAACAGTCAACTTATCAACTATTCTATCTCCAAATTGGAGAGCCTTAATCTCAGAATATCAGGTCAGTGCCAAGGGAATTTTAACATACCATCATTCTATTTAATCATAAAATCATGAGCCAAATAGTCTAGTACTACTTGTTTTTGCTTCAGTAATTAGTGAACTTACAAATGATGAATAAATAGCAATTTTGATTGCCTTTTTTGTCCATTACAATTGTCCATTACAAGAATTTAAGATTTCAACTAACCACAAAATTCACAGATTATCTACCATGTTAAAGGCACCAAAGCTAGATACTTGAGGGATAAATACTAACGTGATCTCTGTCTTCAAAGAGACTATATCTTCCAGGCACAAATAGATAATTTCAGTGAATGTAGTAAGTGCTATACAAAAGGTACAAGGAGTTATGTAATCTCAGAAGAGAAAAGGATGACTTTGGTCAGGGAACAGGACTGCAGATGATTGGCAAAGGTTTTGTGGAATGAAGTCTTAGTGAAATTCTAGTTTTTTAAACAGCAAAAATGAATGTGAGGAGAAAAATGGATATTCCAAATAGAAAAAACAATGGCAATTGAGGAACCATGTTATGAAGGGCCATGCAATCCAAGTTAAGAACTTTGAACTTTAAAAGCTGCCTACACACTCCCAAATGTACATTTCTAGTATTTATTCCAGACATCTTATATATTCTACTTCCAACTCAACATCTCCGTCAGGAGCTCTAGTAAGTATTTCAACTTAACATTTCAACATTAAACTGATATTCTCCCCTTACATTACCCATCCATTCCCATTCCTATCATTTTCCCAGTGAATGACAGACTCAGTGTACAGCAACTCCATTCTCCCATTTGCTATGACAAAATACTTGCAGTCACCCTTGACCTTCCTATTTCCATTTTATTCCAAAACACATTGACTGTGTTTTTATAATATATTTAGAATCTAGCACTTACTACATCCACTGCCGTGGTCCTAGTTACCAATCTTCTCATGAGCTCCATATTTCTACTCCTGCCCACTTTATTCTATTTGCAACACAGTAGCCAGAATAACTCTGTTAAATCACTCAGATCATTCCATCCTTTTCAAAGGTCTTTCATCTGAATGAAAGTCCAGTGCCCTTATGATGATGTGCAAGGCCCTCTTTGTTCTCATGTTCTACTCTTCTTTTTGTTCACACCCCAAAATTACCCCCATACACCACAAATCATACTTGGCCCTTACTCTTCTTTAATCAGAGATGGCTTCTTCTTACCTGCTGCCTGAAAGGATCTTATTCAAGATATCACATAATATGCTACTTCAATACCTTCAGGTCTTTGTCTAAATGCTATCTTCTTCATGAGTAATTACCTAAAGTCTTATTTTAAATCACAGTACCTCCTCCTCATGCTCTTCCACTTTATCTGTTTTTCTTTGATAGTAATTCTTATCATATGCTGTAATTTTACTTTTCTCATTTATGCCTATTTCTTCTCCAATGGAGTGTATATTCAACAATACAGAGATTTTTGTAGATTGCCATTTTCTCAAAACCAGGGTAGTGTCAGAAACAAGTATGTTCAATGAAAAAATATTACACGAATCAAAATCATAAGTCAGAGACTTCCGAGCAGGAAAGAAACACAATGAACAGTGTGCTTTAGGTAAAACATTTTGGAACGAAGGAGTAGAGTAATGGAGGGAGTTAGACTGAAGGTAAAGACACAATTAAGACTATATTTCATCAATTTGGGATGTATCGTGTTAGTAATAATGGGAATGAAACAGAAGAGAGACAAGACTTTTAGAGATAAATTGGACCATAACTGGCAATGCATAAAGGAAAAGCAGGTGTCATATATTGTCTGAACTGATTATATCATTTATAAGAACAGAAAACATAAAAAGAGAGGCATATTTATAAATAAAATCTATTGATTGTTCATTTTTGATAACATCCTAGAAAAAAAAAGGGAAAGCAATGCAAGCTAATTAATTCATGTCGGAAATAAAGTTCCCAGAATCTTCTTTCACTCTCACTTCTGAAGAACTTACTGTTTTCCATATTCAGATGTACTCTAAAACTGGAACAAATATGACTTAGTCATTAGTTAAGTGGTTTGGCATGTGTTATTTCTACTAAGACATGGCTTCTTCTGGAAACCACAGTACTTCTAGGTAGGAAGCAAGGATACTAAGAAAAGCAACTGGAAGTAATGGCTTTTACTTTTTCTTCTTCAAGACACACAGTCATCATTTTACATTTTAAGTAATGATAAAACCCTATTCTCTTCAGAGTTAGATCATTATAGCCATACACAGGGGTCACACAATTTCAGAGTTATCTACACACTAGCAGAAATAGCCATGCAGGTGGAAATTATGGCTTTTCTACCGCAATGGTGTATGAGAAATATGATAAAGAACACACTGATAATCAGATACAAAATAAAGAGCACTTGCCAGCTATCCTTACAAATAAAATCAAGTTTTCTCACCTTTTACCTCTGTCATACAGTAGTGGAATATTGTCTCCATGAAATGGTAACATTGCATGTTTGATTCTGTGCCATTCAAGGTACCATATTTGAGGATTTCCAGATTTTTCCATATTAAAAATTAAAAATGCAGACCTATAATAATGATTTTAGGGGATAATCAAATCTATTGTGAGTGCCCTGCAATCACATAATTTATTTCAAAGATCCATTCGTACATCATTTTTAAAACATAGAGTTTAGAGTTGGAAAAACTTTCATTTACAGAAAAGCATTTGAGGGTCTAAAGATAAAGTGATTTGCCAAAGGTCATTCAGCAAATTACTGGCAAGCATCAAGAAAGTCTAGGTCATCTTATTTCAAAGTAAATCAAGAGGCAAGTTTGGCCAATGGGTCTCAATATTCACCTTAGCATCTTCAGTAAAATTGTAAGTACACCTTTCAGATCTAAAATTCCTTTTTAATGGCTTAAATAACTGGTGCTTCTTGTTTGAAAAACATACAAAACAGATAAATAAAGTGATTACTGTTCATACTTAAGTAATCCAACCTTTATGATATAATAGCTGCCATATAAATTCATTTAAATTTGTATTTGTAGATTATTGTCTATTATAAAAGATACCAAGCTTGAAAGAAAAGTACAGAAATATAAAGACCAGTAATCGAAAATTAAGAGTTAATAAGGATTATATAAAGACAAAAAGAGAAATTACCTGGTTTACAAAATCTTTTTAAGTAAACATGAGTAGTGTAAGTGGAGGTATACCATAACCTTCTACACATCCATTTAACAATATGGGTTTCCCCCAGATACCAGAGCCTAGAAATTGAGACAAACTAATATGATAGTTTCAAGCAATCATAGAAAATGTTGAAATAAAGATCCCCTCCACAGTTTAAGTAATTACTTTCTAAAGAAAAGGTTCACAGTGTTGCCAAGGATGCTGCTTAATAAATAGTTTAAATTCCTTCCACTTGAGAGAGAAAAGATCCAAAGTATATTAGCCTCTCCCCTCCCCCTCTGGTGAATTAATATTCCATGATATACATCACCACCGCTGATGGGGGCACCTCTTTTCAATGAACAGAGATCAGCAAATGGCTATTTCATCAAGATTATAAAAATATAACCTTGTAATTTTAATGTGTGTTTATGTTGAAAAAAAGTGGCAGATCCAAGTTAATAAACCTTGTGTAGGGAAAAAAATAAAATACTTGCTAAGCCATGGTGAGTAATTAGCCTTTTAGCATCCCCTTTCTTCAAGAATGCTTCCCCCTGTGCTAGTTTCTTTTAAATAGCTCCAGTCCTGGCTGCCTTTGTTGGGCTTGGAAATTGTTCACATATGAGAGAAATTAAGCTCTCATTTAACAGAGACACATGCCTGTCAAGACCAGAGGAACAAAGACTAGTCCCTGGGGCCTGTTCAGCTCCCAGAGGCTGCCACTCATTCTGTTAGCAATGCTTACCCTTTACAGAATGTGTATAAAACCCAATAAATCATTTCATCTGCTGTGCTTCATACACAAGAGCTCTGACAATTTTTCAAAGTGTTTTCTCTTTTTTATATAACTTCACAGCTAGTTAAATTTTAAAAAGGGGGGCCTCCAATTGTTTATTTTTTTCAGAATGCAATTTAGACATTTTTAATCAAAAAGGTAATGATAATGTACCCAAACACTGTAGGCAGAAATAAAGAGGCAGTACCTTCTCACCTTCTCAGATTTCTTTCCAGATATCTTTCCTACATCTTAGAGTTAATAATCAGAAAACCTATTTTGTGAATAACCAGTATATCTCCTAGCTGCTTTTAAATCTAGATTCAGGAGCTAGCTGTGGTAAAGAGGAAACGGCTAAGGACCAGAATAGGATAGACTTGCTGTCCTATTTAAATTCAATACAATTTGCCTCTTTGGAACACACAGCCAGGATGGTCTTTCAGGATGGAGATTAAAACTACTACTTAATATCAGTTCTTTTTAATAGAAAAGAGAAATGGACTCCTTTTATAAACCCAACCAAAATACCCCTTCATACATTTTCATTTCCAAAGAAAACATAATGCTCTTTGAGGCTTCTTAAGGAGAAAATTACGTTTTATATAGAAATCTTTTCTGTATTGTCTCATACCCTCAATTCTTCCTCCTCAACTTCTGCCCTCTGGGGCTCTGATAAAAGACTAATGACTAGACTTTAAAAGTCTTCCAGATTAGACCTACTCTCATCCAAAGTAGAGAAAGGGAAGGACTGTGAGGAAAAGAATATAGTCTATACTTACTAAAATAAACACAATGCAAAATAAAATGCATGTTTAATCTGACTATATAGCATGTAAAATAAATTTACCAAATATTTAGTAATGTTAGTCTTTCCTCAGAAACAGTAGGAGTTCCAGAGCTCATAGCTTCAATCCCCAAGATGCTGTGAACCCCCAAATAATAAGAAGGTGGTAGCACAAGGAACTCCCTGCTCAACAGGAGGAGAAAAAGCAGATCTGGATTTGATAAGTAAAAGCAGATCTACACAATGGCTACACAGTAAAACCCTGCAATTAATGGAGACCATAAACAGTTCAAGAAGCAGCTCGGCAGCAGTTCCTCCAGAACAGGTTTCACTCATATCTAGTTAGATGTACAACTGGGACAAATGCTTTGTGCAAAAACCATAACTATACATGTGCCTCAACATAAATTTAACCGTGCATGTGCCTCAATGTAACAGAAAAAGTGAAAGAGAAGTGCATCAGACTTTTTACTGTTCATAGATATGTAGCATTATCAAATGATTTATCATTCTTCAAATGATTATTTTCATTTTTGAACCACAAATCACATCCCATATGCTTTAGCAGATGCAGATGTCAGAAGACGGTGATACAACAAAATTAATTAAATATCCCTTGAAAAAAATAAAACAAAATTTATTTATAAAAAATGACATTAAGGTGAACTGCCTAATAAGAACATGGATTTGCTTAAATAAAACATTATATGGTTCTGTTTTAGATTCATCCCTAAAGCCCTGAAAGATATTAGAATTTTAGTGAGTAATTACCCTATTTACTTCAAACAAAATGGGAGGAAATCAGAAAACCATATTAAACTCCACCACACATCAGAAATGAAATTCTCTTATTTTTTTATCTTGCAATTCAATAAATAAATTGTACTTGAAAATTTTATTGGAACTAAAAGATGAAACTTAACAAGCTAGAAATGAGGAAATGGTCAACAGACTATCCACATCAATGGCAAACCCACTTCTAGGAAGCAGAACCAAGAAGTCTCCCCTTCACAGCTTAATTGTTTTCAGACAGTCTGCACCACACTGAGCACCATTCCCACAGTCAGACAAAGTTCTAACTCCTTAACACATCTCTCTTCAAATGAAAATGCAACACTTAGGGTGAAAACAAGAGAGACTAGGAAAAGGTGTTATATGCTATATATGCCACTGACATAATACTTGAGTAGGATATGCTGTAATTTCCTGCAATTAATACTTTAGCAAAGCTAGAAGGATTCTTTTCAAAATATTATAATGTCTCACTTGCAACACTAAAATTAAGTTTGTGTCACCCTTTCCATTATATAGCCCTAACACCAAGTTTGTCATTGGCTGCAGAAGTGTGTTTGGTATAGCCTGAAAGCAGGCATTTATAAGCCCTCTTCCTAAATGTGTTTTTCTAAAAATGCCCATAGCCATCATTTCATGTGGCAGGCATTACAAGCCATCACAATGCCCACAAAGGAAACATACATGAATTTGACCTCATAATTTAAAATCTTTCAATGGTTTAAGATGCAAACATCCCCCCTAAATGGACATGGCTGTGGCCAAATTTGACATTTGCCTGCCAGCTTTGTAGGCAAGACAACCTACTGCTCTCCATTTTCTTTCTTTCTTTTTTTTCTCTTCTCCATTTTCTCAGGACCAGAGTTAATTCCCATCACCTACAATCACAGGCGGTCAAGTCACAAGGAATTTCAGCAATAACCTTGAACATGATCTTTGTTCTAAATGTATGGAAAATAAGAATCAGTACAGAATAATTTGCCAGAGGTCATGTAGTTAGCATAGACATGTTGAGGCCAAGTCTAGGTTTCTTTCTACCACTCTACACTCCTCTATATTTTGACTCCCAGTTTGAACTTCATACTTCCCAAAGAAGAGAGAATAACGAATTTTGCTGAGAGCAGATCAGTAATTATGTTCATGTACTCTCTTTCTCGAGGCTTGAAACTATGGTCTCCCTGGGCCAAATGGAACATATAAGTCTGTGGAATTAATTCTGTGTCCTAGGTAAGTTTGAGAAAAGGAGTAAGTTAGGAGGAAGCATAGATATCGGAAAAACAGTCTGAAAACACTGAAGAGATTTTTTTTTTCCCCAGTTATCTTGAGACCTGGTTGTTTTTGATTAATTGGAAGCTTTATTTAAGCAACTAGAAATCACACATGACAGTCAAGTTGCAAGATTTGATGATCTACTGGTGATTACAATTTATTCCAGAGTTTCAAAAGATAAAAGGATAGATACATGCTTGTTTATTTTGGTTGCCTGAATTTTTTAATAAGCATAATGAGGATAATAATGTTAATTTAAAAAATAATGCATTTCCTTCCAGTTTTTTGAACACCTTTTTTATGTAGCTGAGGTTATACTAAAATTTCTACATTATTGTGCTGAGTTTTATTCTCACCTAAAGTTATATTATTAGCATTATCCTAAATCATTAAACATTTTTATAAGTATCATTTTTAAAGTCTGTAACAGTCACCAAATGAATATACCATAATAAATTTAATGACTTTTTAAATCATTCTTTTGAGTTACATTTAAATGTTTAACTAGTTTTTATATAAATCTTTTTTTAAATGAAAATAAAACAAGAAAAAAATAGTTTACTAAAATTCTACTATACAGATACTTGCCTTAAATATTGTACTTTTAACTGCATGAAGTACACACACAGCAAATCCCAAATCAGGGTATCTCTAGTTAGCATTTTTTTTCTTAAGATGGAGAAGTACTGCGCCTCCTTGGGGGCACAAGGGGTCAAGTCTCAGCACTATGAAGCTGTAGGCAGCACATCTGATCCCCTGCCAGGGCGCTGACCCACATGGCATGGCAGAGCTCTCCTGTCTCACATGCTACTCCCCTCAGCAGTGTATTTCAGTCAATCCACTTAGGCTGTTCCCTTCTGTTTTTGGTGAATCCTCTCACCCCCCACCCCCAATACCTCTTGCCTACACCCTAGCTCTTGAAAGCATACATAAGTAAATCTTTAAAAAAAAAAAAAAAAGAAAAGTACAGTAGTGATATAAAGGCCAAAGTCCTAAACATATATCTCACGTAACCTCTTGCGCTGGAATGCTAATGCTCTGAATTTGCCTCTCACAAGGGATTCAAGGTTATGCTTCTTTTCTGAAACAGAGTCCATGAAAGCACCCTGCAGAGACCAGTATATTTGCAATCCACAATAGAATGAAATTAGACACTCTTAATAGAAATTATAGCTGCTGTACAGATGCCAAGCAAGTCCAACTTCACTTTTCTTTGCCCTTCCATTATAGATATTCCAGTCACAAGCTGGAATTCTCTAACAGTAAAGTGTGTGGTTGCTCTATCATTGTGGGTCTGACCTGGCCTACCTAATCTTTCAAGACTAACCTCTGACTAGAATCTAATAATGACTGCTCTCTTCCCTTTACCAACTCTCCTGGCTTTTCCACAGGCAAAGCATACCAGGTCATGCAATGGTGTATTTACTCCATCTAGCCTTCAACCCTAAATGTGGAAACCTGAATCTGCCCAAAGTATTACTCAGGTAGGAGAGACAGAAAATCTTTGGAACCAGTCTTCCAAAAGGGAAGTTGTCAAACTTCCATTATTTATCACTAAGAATGGTGACAGCTGTCAATCCATGTGTACTTTCTTCCTCTCAGTCCTCTGCTATCAAGTGCATTTCTCTACCATTTGATGTTACTTCTTCAAAACCCAGGGCTCCAACTAAGAAACTGATTATCTGGGAGCTATTGTGACATTTATGGTTCTCGGAGAAATGCAAGTCAGGAGGAAGGAGGGGCCTACAGAATTTAAAAAAAGGTCCTTTAGGACAAACAAATACCTGAACACAGCTGGATCTTCTCCTTGAAGTTTTAGGTCTGTGACTGCCTCCTCAGACACCATTCAATTATGAGAACCTTAAAGTGTCCTGTATTTAAGCAATTCTTTATACATTAACAAATGACTTCTGCCACATTCAGCTTCAAAAACACCAGAGCAGGATTTACCTCTTTTATCAAATGACAATAGACAAGGAATGTTTTTTTTTTTTTTTTTTTTCAATCTAGATAACTCATTCCTGACATCATCAGGAAATCTGAAAGGGGACAGATGGTATTAGACAATCTATTGAAACTAAAATCACTTATTTTTTTTTTATGCTTTCCCTATGTATAATACAACTAAAGAATGTGTATGAAAAAAAGAACACTTGTTTCGTTGGGGAATGAATGATGCTCTTACAGTACAAAATAAGCTTGGCTTTGCAGAGTTACTTAAAATAGTTGTTTCCATCTTATCAACATGTTCAAGCAGCAGCCAAGTCAATCTAGCTGAGTCCTTTCCATCTGCACTAATCTCGCTGCTGTAGAAAATTCATCTATAGACTGAAGAGAAGAATCTTTCACCAAAGCGTAAATTTAACAAAAGTCTTGACTATGACCTAACTGGGGAATAGCATTTACCCTTTAGTCTGTGAATTCCTGAATTTCATTGCTTAATGTTAAATTCTAACAGTTTGCTAATGGATTGGGTGGCAGATAAAATGAATTTGGTATCTCACAGTGAGACATTACACCTTTTGCATCATTTATTTTCTTCTGTTCTCAACAAGTAAGAATATTAGACTCTAACATTAATAACTTTGAGTGGGAGTTACCTTATGTGAATTAAAAATGGTTATGTCAGTAGATCTCTTCAGAATTTGAAGGATATTTCCCTGTGCTATATCAAGTGTCACACAGTATATCAATTTTTATTTCCCATCTCTCAAGTCTGGTATGCATACTGTTTAACTTCTTAAATTCTAAGTGTAGACATAATTCACAAAAGCTGGGCAAAAGCTTGACTTACAGGAGATGGCATACATAAGATTTATATGAACAACTTTATTTTAAACAAGAAGGACTTTTGCATTTTGTGCGGCTACATCACATAACTTCATCTGTGTTTTTTAAAAAGCTATAAATTGGAAAGGTTCATTTACCATCACTCTAACTTCACAAGGACTATTGATCTAATAGAAAAGCCCATTTTAGTGTTAAAGGTAAGAATTTGACCCTATATTCAAAAATAAAATGCCATACTCCTTTTTAGATGATTTCTAGGCAGATCTAATTCTTAACCAACCATTTCTGAATGCCTGATAAAGTTTATTCTCCTTTCACTGACAATGGAAATAGCTCTAATTTGGCAGCCAGAGGAAACTGTTGCTTTTTCTTTTCCTCTAGATTATCATGGTAATAATAATTGATTATAGTGCATCCAAAGTGATTATCCTATATTCACATCAATAATTTTGGGTTCTAACTATCCATGTGTATATAGATACAAACAGACTTTGCATAGATACAAAATATGTACACATATATTTCTCTATTAAGGACTCTGAAATTTTTCCTACACCTTGCATACAAGAACAACAATGATGACAATAAAGTGGATAGTGATAGGCATAATGACTGAGCTCCTACTAAGAGTTTTGTATGATTACCCCTAAACTCCCACAACATACAAGGTATTATCATTATCCATCTTTTAAGAATTAGGAAATGTAGGCTCAGAGACATTAAGTAACATCTCACAGCTAGTAACTATTAAAACAGATTACAGAGCTAATAAGGTATAGAACTAGAACTCAAGTCCTGGTTTATTAGGTTCTAATATCCCATGATGGTTCTACAAAATGGTTTAAATTATGTATACTCTGAAATAGCATGTCTTATTCTTTATACCTTCTAAACATGTCTAAATTTGTCCTAAAAGTGGATTCAGATAGATTCCTCAGATATGTCAAGATATTTCACAGAAATGAAAAAAAAAAAAAAAAACACACATTGAAAAAAACAACAGATTGATATCCTAGGTCAAAATTCATTTTTTTCAGGTAGTAGGAATCAAGTAGTATATGAAAACCTTCTTTATGAAAATTTTCATGTTATTATATAAGAAAGAATATGCTTCATTTTTATTTCAAATAATTTTCCCAAAGACACAAATCTTCTGATAGCAACACATGCCTGTCTTGCCAGTATACCCACACATAAATAAAAAAATAAGAAAAATTGAATTTGTTAAAATTGTTTAAACCATGATCCATTACAAGCTTTCTAGCTCTTAAGTAAAATAGTTATGACAAAAACCAAAAGTATATTTCAACTACTTAAGAAGTTATGCCTCAATGAGAGAGAGAGAGAATGAGAGAGAAACAGAGAGAGAGAGAAAAGCAGATGATCCAAACAACTTAGAGTTCACATATAACCATTTAATCTGCAACATACTGTATTGGGCAGCATTCTTCAATCTGGATTATCATTAAGAATCTTCAAGTAAGCTTTTAACAGTTCCCATCTGGGACTGACCCTAGACCAATTAAATCAGAATCTCTGGGAAGAGACCCAGGTATCACTATTTTTTTCAGGCTTCTAAGTGATTATGAAGTACA
This sequence comes from Galemys pyrenaicus, assembly GCA_019455555.1. Classification (NCBI taxonomy): domain Eukaryota; kingdom Metazoa; phylum Chordata; class Mammalia; order Eulipotyphla; family Talpidae; genus Galemys; species Galemys pyrenaicus. The sequence goes on from JAGFMF010011390.1 coordinate 5,355,379, forward strand.
ACCAAGATTGAGAACCACTGGCATCAAATGCTTTCACTCACTGATCACTTATTGTCAACTGGAGAAAGTTGCTATAAAAAAGGGTATCACCATTAAAGATAACTTATCCTCAATAGAGAGACATATCACTTCAAAATCCCTGAAAGTAATATAATTAAGCTTATATATAAGTATCAAAGAGTCATGCAATTATGAATACACTTCATATTTATGTCAAAAAAATTACAGTTATGCTCTTTCTACCTCTCTTTATATGGGTATATATGGCCCATATATGTATGGCAAAAGTTATGGAGGATACATACTAACTCCAGGGTAGAAACTGATTCAATGCAAATTTTTTCCCATTTAAATATAAAGAGAATGTAATAAGGTTTTAGATGTTAGGTGTTATTATATACATTTTACACACTAGAAGACTAAAGTGTACTAAGATTTACTCAAGTCTCAAAAAGAGCAAATTAAGGCACAACCTGGAATGTTGGAAAATAATACTATACTGAGAGACTGCACAGAGTTCCACTCTGGCTCTGACAATATTTAACATTTGCTTGGACAGGTTTGTGATCTGTGGCTTGATTTCCTAGTGTAAAGTAAAGGATTTAGACAGAGTAAGAGTTGCAAAGAGATTTCAAAGAAAAACGTGGAGACAACTTACATGTATTTGGAAGCTTTTTTATTCTACCAAGTAAAACTGCCAGAAAAGAGTGAAATAAAGCAGATGCTATCTATCATCACCTTTACTTCATAGAAAGAAAATGCATTATTATTCCAAGGAAACTAGAACAAAACATAGTCTCAGAGTTATTTTTAAGTATGTTTAATGATAAACCACTATGGTGTTGTTGAATAGGAATAGCTACATACTGCCCCTCAATCAATGAATGAGAACTGTGAGAACATCTAGGTGATGTTTTCAAGTTTAACATTCTGTGTACATGGAGGTAGGGTAGTCCATGTGAAACCCCTGAATTTAGTGATCTTTTAAGAATTTCCCAAAATTTTATCATTAAAGAACTACCTTCATAACTTTTGCCATACACAAGAATCCAAATACTACAGGCTTAAGGTTTTCATTTAGATTCATTTTTTTAAGTAAAGGCAACTTCTTATTTCTTCCTCAAAAACTAAAATTATTTATAAACAAAAGATATCCACAAAATAAAATTTTTATTGTATAAGTTCTAGACTACTGCCTCCAAAGGAATCAGAGGAATCAAGGAAATCAGAAAAGAGATGCCTTTTCTCTTGGGGGATTGATTCGATGTTGTGTAATGTGATATGCTGACACCAGACACCATCTGGATGATCTTCAAACTCTGTTCCAAGTATTCCTCCATCTGAAGAAGTAAGACACTCTCCCACTTTTATTAATGCCAGAAAGAAGCTAAGACTCTGGTTTCCCCAAGTCTTTAGTGTCACCAGTTAGACAAAGATGGGGAGCAGCAGAGTGTGAGAGATAAGCAAAAATAGATAATGTAGAGAAGGGAGGTAAGTTCAAGGGGTTTTGATAAAACTGAAGGCTAGTGCCTGAAAAGCATTAAGATTCACCATCAGTTTATGGCCTACTAAGTGTGTTCTTTGCCATATGATCATACGTAAAACACAGGTAACAAACTGATGATGAATCCATAGAGTGGTTCATGAGATCTGGTCCGTTATTACTCCTTTTAGATCCACTCCAACATAAACAGTCTAGTATGATTAACATAATTTCTAATCCACAATAAGAATTCAGTTTCCACTATTAAAATCCTTGTTGTACCTATTCTTTATAATTCAGAAATTTCATATTAAAATGTTTGAAGGAGGCTATAGAGTATCTATTTCTATCGTTACTTAAAATGTTAATTTGGTTACATAAAGGAAATAATTAGATTTGCATTTTTATCTTGGTTTTAAACTTCCAAAGAAGATCACAACAGCCTGCCTTTGGGCAATTAAAAACAGCATACAAAAGAGACACTGAGAGAGGAGAGTCATCTGCTTTTCCTGACTAATTCACAATTGAAGACAGAATTATAAGATATTTTAAGGGTTTGCTGAACCTGGGAGCTAATCCTAGAGTTCTTCGCTTTGTTTATAATCCTCATTTCACTGCAAGAATATCAGATAAATGTACTGTGCCAACAGAAGTATCAAATTACTTTCCATGGGTTCATTTGGTCCTGTACTGAGGTTGTTGGAAGAAGATCTGTTTCCTGATCAATAACGCACACACACAAAGAACTATTCACTAGCAACAAAACGGGAGCACTGTAATTGCTTTTTGTTTATCAATGCTAAGTACAATTAAGAAAGAGATATATACAACCTAAGACAGAGGAACTTAGCAAAAGTGGAAGACTTCTTCCTTTCCTCAGTCTTTTTGTTGGCTGCTCCAGCCATCTCCAAAAGACAATAAATGCAAGGTCCAACTCTTAAAATTAGAGGTCAATTAGATACTTAATGATGAAGCATATCTTCAAATATATATCTATTATTATTATCCTAGCAAAAAATTAATTAACCAGGTCATGCAGGCCATGAAGGCTAATGTATAAAGTAATTATTTCTGATCTTTAGACAACTACTTCACATAAAAAGGTAGTCTTAATTCTGCTCAGCAGATACCTTAAATGCCTGTAGTTAATCACATTGAAGGAAACAAAACGCAAGGTTTATCCTTTTAAAAGGTGAGAATCTGCTTAATGTTTAAAAACAATCATCTCCCTGCTTATAGTGGTAACACTGTCTTCTGGTCTCTAGACAGCAAAAGACAACACACATTTAATGGCACTCAGGACTATATCACACAAATAACATAAAAATATATTATAATCAGAAGAGAAAACACTATGAAAAATATTCATTCACTCTTAAGAACAGAGTGAAGCTTAAATGAAGAGACAAACACTGGCTTTGGGGAAAGTAAATAAATAGCATGTGTTACAGCATTTAAAAGAGAAAGTTTTTTAATAAGAAAGCATATCTGCAATAGAGAACCAATGGCATTTAGTTTAAGCTTTTCACAGATTGAGTTTGTACATCTAATATATAAATTAAATGATAATGGGGAGGAATGAACACTGTATATTAATCATAAAATTTAACAATTGTGAAGATGATCATAAAACTACGAACTTCAAGTTTCATAATTATATACAAGAAAATGTATGTAAATGAATTCAATAAATCATTTGTCCTAACCCAGGAAGCTAAATGCCAAAACATCCCAACCAGTCAGTATGGTTTTTTGTTTGTTTGTTTGTTTGTTTGCTTTTCATGCTAAAAAGTTTAGATTGCCTTTTATTTTTAAAAATATTGTTGTCTGGGTAGTGATATGAGGTGAGGGCACTGCCATATAGCACCCAGTATAAGCTGACTGAATAATTCTAAAATTGGGGTCTTAAGACACATGAACTGGATAGCACCATTTATGCCTCAAAAACTACATTTATTATGGAAATATTTTAATGAGCTGAATTATCTTGCTAAGATTAAGTCTAGCAACAAAATACCAATGTTATAAGTATTCCTATTGTCTTGCTATCAAAACAGAAGGAGGTATGCTGTATCCATGAAGAATGTCTTTTCTAGAATTAAAATCTGTAATACGGTCAAATATTAGGTGATTAAATATATGAGTGGATCAAGAAATCAGGGTTTATAACAAGTTTTTTTTTGCTTAAAGTAGATTTATATTTAATAGTTGATCAAACTACTACAAACATGCTTTGCTATGTCTAATGTACTAAAAGTGAATTTTATCAATTAACGTAATTTATAAATAAATAAAATGCGTCAAAAGATTGACTTGACACTATCAAGTGGGGTGGGAGAAAGAAGAAAGAAAGATCCACATTCCGTGATTTATTAGTTTTGTTTTCCACAGAATAGGTAAAAACTGTGCTATTTCAGTCCTGGAACTATCAATAATATCTAACTTCTTCTGGTCTCCCTATCAGGGTAATTATTTAATATATAGAATCATCATTACTAGAAGAATCACCATTCTCGCCAAAGCACAGAGGGATTCTATTTTACTGAACAAACAGCTGCCTACAAGATCTGTTACTATTAAAGTATTTTAATAATCACTTAAAGTTATTAACTAATTTTTAACTGGCAAAAAAAATTGACTGGAAATGCAAAAACAGTTCACAAAACCATTCCATTTTACCTTTTCAATATAACATATTTTTAAAAGTATCTCTTTAAAAGTTTAGTTAGGTTTTAGAATACAAAATCATGTTAAAAATGTATCTAAGAAAGAACAGCATATAAATAGTGATATTAAATGGATATAAAATTATGAAGGATTACAAATAAGCATGGAGATTTCACAATTCTATCTTAATCATATGTCTTCCTATCTCTAATGAAAAATCCTCATTTTCAATTTGTATAAAAACTATTCAGGTTTTTATTACCTTCCACTATAAAAAGCCCAGATTTGTTGTGTGTGTGGTTATTGCAAGAATGTGGATGCTTTTTCTTTCTTTCTATTACAACTTGAAATTACAAAACAAGTACTAACTCAAAAGTAAGCATTCTAAACTAGAAGTAAAGAACAATCTTGAATATAACCAACTGATAATTGTGATCTTATAACCAACTTCCATGGCTTCAATTTGCTGACCATGATAGCTAATAGGTTCTAGGACTCAAAGTTTAAAAAAAAGAAAGAGTTGAAGAAAAAAGGTCAAATTTTCTCAAATTGTGTATTCACTTGCTTTCAGAAGAGACCTGAGATTTTGTATTCATCAGCCTATCTGACTGTTCTATTTTGTTTTCAAAAGGAAGAACGAATCTTAATGACAAAAGTCTTGGGGAAGCACAGCTGAAATTTTACATTTTGCTCAAAACTATAATAAAATAAGCCCAGCAATAATCACTGTCATAAGTTTTATCATATGTATGGCTTGTCAAAAGCTGTATTTGAAAATACAGTTAAGTCATTCCCCTACCAAAACAAAACTAAAAGTCTGAATATCAAATAACTGCTATGTAAGTGCCAAAGATAAATGTTTTGTGTAAGGAGTGTTTTTCAGCATTTAAAAAATTCTTTGAATGGTCTCATACTGATAAGATAAACACTGATGAGATATGTAATAAAGCAGTAGCTCTGGACAGAATGAACTGTAAATATAGGTTTTTACTTCCTTTTATTTTTGAAACATAAATTCTTATTACAAAGAATCCCATATTTCTAAAATGAATGAAAGTCTGACACTTTGAGTGTCACTATGACCTTTCATATCTATACATCTGGGATCAAATGCTGATTAACTTCCATTAAAAAAATTCAAACAATGAGAAATATACATAATTTTTATAGAAATTAAACTTCTATAAAAAACATGAAACAAGATCAAGTTCTATAGTTCCCTGAAAAGTACATCAATTTCTTATAGTCAAGTTATGACTATAAAATTATATGTAGAAAATAAATACTAAAAATATTTCATAACAAACTTTGAACTAATTTGGTTGGTGTTCATCAGAAATCCACAGAACCACAGGCAAACATTAATAAGACAGTTAGTAAAAATAACATTGGGCAAAGAAGTGAATTATATTCAATATAAATACAGTAGTGAGTAATAAAGTAGTAAAACACTAAAAAGTATCTGATATGAAAATGCCTTAAGGAACTTCTTCATACCTGATTTATAAGTAAGAGAAACAGAGAGAACCAAAGGATTAAATGTTTAGCAACTAGTTTTTAGAGAAAGATCTAGAGAAAAAAATGTAGGCAGTCACAAGCTAAAAATCTTGATTTTAGCAGTAGGAGACAAACTGAAAATTCTAATAAGGGCAGAGCAAAGAACACGTGGACAGTTAATTAAGGATTTCACATGAGTCATACGAGAGATAAGATGAGAAATTATTCCAAGATTTAACTGTAAAGGCTCACTGTCAAAAATACCAGAGACATCCCAACTCTTCTAATTTGAACTCTTTATTCTGAAATATATAGGTTTGAGTATGGACTATAGACCCAGAACTAAAAACCCAAACGAAAACAAAACAACAACACTGGTTAAAACCTCCTAGTGAAGGTGGCTGGACAAAATATCAAGCACAGGTACTTCCTCAGGCACCAAATCAACATTTTAAATGCAGTGACTACTACTGGAACACTAAGCATAATTAACAAAATGAAGCAAGGATCTAAGTTAAAATTCCTGGTTTTCACCAATGAGGTAGAAGATTAGAATCTGCTACAACTTCATGTGAGTGAATTTTTCAAAATTTAGGAAGGTATGATATTAACCTCAATGAAAGCAATAATAAAATTCAGAATGTACTGCCCCAACTATGCTGAATCACAGATGCCAGAAGCTAAAAAATATCCACAGCAACCAAGAGAAACCATAGTCTATGGTGGGGAAATATATAACTCTGGGATCAGTATTACTTTGGCTTCTGAGAAGTCACACATCTATGTTCCTTTTCAAAAACAGTGACACTTAAAACTGAAGACCACTTCCCTTACTCATCTCAAATTGTTGTTAGTTAAATAAACCATCAAGTATCTAGATGGAATGACAGAAAGCAGGATTCCTTCCTATACCATTCTAAGTATGATCTATGTATTATATCACCCTGCCACATTAAAAAGGGGTATTTCTAAATTGTGTTACAATTATTAAGGAATAAGTTTTCTTCCTTTCTATACTATCTGCTCCTTGAAGACAATTATTCATTAATCTTTATATTCCCCTCAGCACCCAGCAGAAATGCAGTAAAAATTTGTTAAAGGACAACCTAATTGTATCAGCCTTTTACCAAGTCATAAGTTTCTTCTCATAGCTGGCCCAATCAACCAGTCCCACAAAGTAAATAAAAAGTAGCTTCTCCTCATGATACCATTAGATGGTAAAATACAAAACAGAAAGTGGCTTGTGACAATAAAAATAGCCATATGTGTGCTACCTTGGAAACCATTACATTTCCACTAGGTTATATCAGGCAAATGACAGAAGGAAATAAAAGATAAGGTTTATTCTGCTTACGTATCACATCAAAAAAGAAATCTTAGACCACTATCTAGTCAATATTTCTTAAATCCACTTACACAATTGTATGGAACATCCTTGAATAATAACCCTATTGGTACTGTTTATAAGAGAAGGGTGCATTTGCAGCATTTTAAATTCCATTTTCAAGGAGGAACGTATTTACGTATAATCAGACGAGAGTAATAAAATACACTGACCTGGATCTGTTGCTGCAGGAGATTAATTTTGTGCTGCTGTTGCAGAAGTTGCTGCTGTTGTCTTGCAATCTATCAGAAATAAAGTTTCATTAAGTTAAAATGAAATGCTTACACCTTTGTGATTATCTCAGGTATCTCTCTTGGCATTACAAGAATATTTTATTGCACTTCTATGTAAGAGTCCCCAGAATATGAGAGAGGCAGAATGGGAGAAAAGGAGAAGGTTTAAATAGGTGTCATCTCTCCACTTACCCCCAAAACTATCTCTGATTAAAGCTTTATCTGTTGTTATACTTGCGAGCAGCTCATCCATACCTGTATTGGTCATCTTGAATGAATGGAAATCTCAAAATTAATCCTTAGGGAACAAAAAAATAATGCTACATTTTTTTCAAGAACTTAATTTGGATATAAAAAGTAAAATCTGTAAGCAAAGACAGGAAAGAGCTTCCTGTTGCTTTTAGTATGGTTCCTTTACTTTGGTGAAACATTTTTTGATGTAAATATTTTCAGAACCGACCACACAAATATTGTCAAAGAAATGCCAAAAAAAAACCAAACTCACACAGCAAAATGTAAAAAATCTTTAGCTTTTTTGTTGCTGTCATACATGATGTACAAAGCATTTTTTAAAAACAAACAAAATTTAATAGTTATCCATGTATCCTTTTGAGAGTAATATAGTCATTTATAAGATCTACATACAAGTTTTATATACCTTTGCTTCATTCAACAATTAAATTCAACATTTTCACATACTGTCTAGTCTATAAAAAGGAATATTAACCACTTCATGCAAGTCCTACTGAGGACTGAATCTGCCTCTCAGGAGCGCAGACATTATTCTTTAGAATAATGGTGTTGACTATAAAGCAAGAGTTAGGCATTGGGCTACTTACTTCCTGGAAAAATGAGCTGCTAGGGCTTGAAGCCCAGGGGAATTCCCCTTAGTGAGAACACACTTTCTAGAAACCTAGGAGGCCAGAGAGTAAAGTGGGAATGGAAGGAGTTGGTCTAGTGGAATCTTTTGGTCAAGAGTTGTTCTTTTCTCCCTATTTCTTCTATTTTCAAAAGCCAATATTTTAGAATTGGCGATTTTGGAAGTGGAAATGAGTGTGCATCATACCCAGAATATATTTCCTGAATCTCTGTGATGCCTTAGCATGGAACAGAGGGAAGCACCCACACCACATTTCATTCAGCAGAAGATGACAAAATAGCAATGCGTTCCCAAAAATTGCTTTATGGTTTCTGGTGATGACTAGGTCCTACAGGAAGTCATGATAAAGCTGCCCCTAACATAGGCTACCGCTTGAGAAATGAGACCACTCCTCCCCACAGCTTTATAAACAATGTGGAAAGAGTATTTAATCAGGTTGGAAAGACCCACTCCACTTGTCACCATTCAAATCAGAAATGGACAGCTCACTCTACAGCTCTAGGTATAGATGCTGGGTCCTCTGAATATTTATTTCCTCCTAGCAAACCAGTGAAATACCACTAGGCAGCTTATATTGATGGTCCCTCCGAAATGATAAAGTGCCACATAGAAATGCTTCCAAAACACCACAGTGCAATTACTATCATCTACTCTAGACGCATGGGCTTGACACTGTGAAGTATGGTACATAAGCACCATGTGGCTCAAATTCTGAATTTTATTTGCCAATCGGTTGAGCTACATGCTCGCTTCATTGAGCATGACAACCTAGTTTTAAGTGTCATTTAATTTTCATTTTGAAATATAATTACAAAGTGTTCACTGTAAGATATCACTCGTCTGCAAATGTGTCAAGATTAATTTGTGCTAGCTTATTCACAAGTGTCAATAGTTAATTACTGTGTCATCTCTGGATGGCTAAATGACATTCTAACTTCTGATTTTTTACAGTGTTCCTTTATGTTATTTTCCATTAGGGGCTGAGTCCATATTCCTACATGTGGGCAAATATTCAAGCATATAAAATACCAGACGTCACAACTCATTAAAATCAACAGAGCATATATTGCTCTATATACCCCTATAAAATACATTTAACTGAAAAGATAATTCCAGTAATAATGTCAGATTCCTAAAAACTGCACATTAATTTGGCTCCGTCTGATCTAAAGCATCAGGGACTACTCTATAGGAACATTGTTGCTAGATTAATATACTCTTATGAGACAGGAAAAGCATTTGGGAAAGTGATTTTTTTCAAAAGTTATACATTTAAACTTTCCTGTTTTTCTTCTTCCTTGTCACTTCTAAATCAATGAAGTCAAATTCTTATAGGAGTCTTGTGGTATTTTTTTTTTTTTCAATAATTTCCCTATGCTATAGAGCAACAAATAATTTCTCACCCAAACCAGGGACAACTTTTGCAAGTGGAAGGGGGTTGCTATAAATAATTTTCCTAGAAAACAGGTATGAACTGGGGAAATTCTGAGAAAACTGACATATACAATTACCCTTGCTTTAAAGTGAAGATTAGGCCAGTGAGTTGAAAGGTCTTCAAAGTTTTCCAGACCAGTACCTCTTCTGGATAAGAAGCAGAAGGCTCAGAGAAAAACGACTCACTCATGGTTAAGGTATGTTGGGAATATATGTGATGTCTATGTGAATAAGGATCCCTGAGCTACTAATCAAATCCAAATGTCCTGAAACAGTGTAATCACTTCAGTTATGCTCAGCTGCTATGACGCCTTTGTCTTTCACATAAACCCTCAGCATTCTTGAAGACCCTGGATTTCCAGAAAGCATCTTCCTTCTTTCTTCTTTGTTTTTTAGGAGTGCTTATGACAAATAAATCAATCAATGTGATTACTCTCTGAGCTTGGCACATTCCACATTTCCAGTTAGTCAGCTTCTTTTGCAAGGCTCACCTGTTCTTGCTGTTGGCGAGCAAGGTCCATTTGCTGCCGTTGTTTCTCAATTTGTGAGGCTGCCAGTTTTTTCTGTTCATCGTGCGCTGCCAAGAGCTGCTCCCGTAAACTGATCAGCTGGGTAATCATGGTGGAGAGTTGTCGTTCTTTCTCTGCCAGACTCTCAGGTGTACCTAAAATGAAAGCAAGAGGATATCTCACAAGTTTGTGAAAACTCTAAACAAATTGGGGAAAGGTTGAGGTGTGGGGCAGATTTAGAAAAGGACCATCCTAAGACACTTAAAGATGTAGGGCAATAACTGAAGGCCATTGTGAGTCAAGGATACCACAGTAGTTGTAGCAGTGGAATAAATGTTAAGCTTAGTCATTGCCCCTACCAAGGAAAAATATTGTCACCAATGAAATTCTCACTCACTCTTCCCTCTCACTCTGAAAAATCAACAACAAAAAGCAGAACAACCTTCCTCATTCTCTCCCTTTCACCACACTCTCTTTTTTATCCTAAGTCACATCTACTTGATCAAGCTAGAAAATCTATGGTATAATAGCAAAGATTAGAACCTGTATGTTGTGTTAATATTCTATAATCACTTCTACGTAGTGACTAACACAGAATCTAAGAAAGAGTAGGTGCTTAATAAATGTTTTTTAAGGAATTTTCTGATCATTGCTCTAATAAAATGTTTCTATTGTAGAAAGATCTGTCTCTAAAGTTCAGAAGTCAGGCATCATTCTCATGGGACAAATTCTACAGAGAAAATAAAGCTGTGTTGCCTCAGGTAAGAAAGGCTTGAAGCTGTTATTTTTCCTATGAGGGGATCAAGCTAAAGTTCCAAGTTCATCCTTAAAGGCAACAACGTTGCTTAGAGGACTCCCTCACCCCTTTGTCATTTGTCATTCTTCAAAGGGAAAAAACACATTTGAGGTTGAAAAGGTTATGCATAAGGATGTGGTGTTTAATGAATATGATGTTGCTGAACACTTATGGTATGCACTAATGGTACTGAACAGTCTTTTTATGGGTAAATTGCACAGCTCTCCTAAGTAAAGGGTACAGAATCCTTTTGTGAATCTAAATTAGAGCATTTTACTGCAGCATAAGATAAGAGTTTCAACCCACTGTATTTGAACTACACAGGTTTCATTATGAAGAAATGATCTATGATTTGAAAGCTTTTCAGAAAGATGCCACCAGCTGTCAAAGGGGACAAAGATTGCCAATTTTTGTGCATGTGGAAGAGGAGACTCCAATCTCCTAACGAACCCCACCCCCCACCCCACCACCACCACCACTATTACCGCTAAGAAAGCACTAGGACAACCTGAGAAACTAAAATATATTTCAATTAAGAGTAGACCTATTTTCTGCATGGCCAATGGGAAAAGAGAACCTTCAGAGATTATGTCTAGCACTTTCTAGTATGTGGTTCCCATAAGGAAAAACTATTGTCAGCAGAAAACCTAGCAGACTCAGAAATTCTTAATGTCAAATCAAATTTTGTATGAAGTAACTATCAGTAATCTCAAATCCCTTAAAGATTCAGTGAGTTAAAAGATGGCCTAATCAAAATTAATGGAAAAATAGGTAGTGGGACATTAGCAAATATATTCCACTGATGAGAACACTGTACTGTATCCTGTACTAACATTGGAATCAATTATTTTCTTAATGAGTTTTTTTTTTTTAATTTCAGCAACAGTATTTTCAATTTGGTAAAAGGAAGAACTTCTCTATCTAAAAATATTAAAATATAAAAGCAGGTTTTTAGTGTAGATCATAAAAAATCTCTTCAAAAGCCTAACAAGCTCAATGTGCAGGTCAATATACACTGATATGAGATGACACAAAACAAGAAAAGTATGAAATTATTTATTTACTCATTTTATGCATTATTAATTAAAAACTATTTCCCAAATGAAAATAGGTATCAGGGATTTGTCAAGAAAAAGTAGGCACATTTCAGACACCATATTCAAACCATCACACATACAAGTGTAAAATACAACTAAATACATATTTAGGGGGAAGTTTAACCAAGTTCGGGAGGCCAAATTTAGGGAACTTGTGTCAGAAAAAGTACATTAGCAGGAAGGATACATATGAGTTGACTAGGCAAAAGAGTGAGAGGATGGTCAAGCAGATTTTGTGGAGGAAAAAACCTGCTCAAAGACCTCGTGAAAGTGGGAGTAAAACTGTTTCAGTGTTTGCCAGAAGCTAAAAAGGTACTAAAACTTAGGAAAGGAAAATTAATGGGAGCAAAATACCAGAGAAGGCCAGAGAGGCGGAAAAAGGTCACAATATTTAGTTCTTTACAGACCATGCTTGATGAACTTCATATTTATTCTAAGAGTATTTCAAAATCACTAAAGCATTTTCATCAACTAATGATGTTGTCATTCTGGGTACAGAATGGAAAATAGTTTGGAAAGTTTTAAAGTTAAATAGAGAATGAGTGCACCTTTTACTACATGTATTTTGTGCAATATTACGATTGATATGTAATTTTATTGTTATAGCTATCTATATATATGGTGAGTTAAGAGAAAGTTTATTGGATATTACGCAAGTTACTACTATATTAAATGCTTTGGTAAAAAGAAGAGAAATCAAGAAATCTTGGGCAAAGACATATAAATATTGGATCTAAAATTCAGATTTACTAGTAAAGACTGGAAAATTTTCTCTTCTCTCAAGTTAAACAATGTCTTTACAGCTATCTTCAATATGTAAAATCCTTTAAATAGGGAACAGAGACGCTAAGGATACAAATGACTTCTTAGCCTCTTCTTTTCAAGATGAAGCCAACAGGTCTACAAATGCATTTGTGGCTCCATGCTAATAGACATGAATAAGTATATCTGAATTACAGACTGCCACTTAACTGAATCTTTTTAAAAATCAGCATGACATTCAATTTGCTTAATTGTAAAATGTAATTGACATCTAAGGAAGTTTTTCACTGGACTAAAGAAGAAAATAAGTCAGAGATCAGTATTTTTAAACTGAGGATTTAGAAACTCATTAGAAGACTGTTGCTATATTTTCCTTAAATTTGAGGAGCACATATATATTCTGAGTAGATATGGGTGGGAAAACAAATGTGGTTGGTTGGAATGAGATATAGTAGTATAACAAATCTAATGTTTCTCTTAATGGGAAATTCATATACTATATATATTTTACATGGATATAAATTATTTTTATATATATGTATAAATATGCATGCATACACACACACACATATATATACAAACACATATAATTTCTATTATAACCTTGTAGAATTAGTCTCCTGACTAGGAAACTGCACATATATAATATACATATATTAATATTAGTAATGTGGCACTAGTCTCGGAGGTCAAATTAAGGAGAATTCAATTAATTTAGTCCACACAATAGTTTATATTTTTAAAAATTTTAGTCATGTGTTTGTTTATGAGGGTGGGAAGGTTATTACCTGTTCTGTATCTAGTGTATTTGCTCATACATAATGGTTTAAACCCAGATACTTAAAACTGATGGTATTGGATTTTTTCTGCTTTAATTAGCAGCAAATGCTTATGATGCTCTAATAAAAATAACACCAGGTCTGAATCACATTGACTAACCAACGTCTGAACACGAGTTATTTCATCTCAAATAATAACAGTTTAATTGAACATGAAATTTTGTATTGGCAAAGGAACTACAACTGCTAGAGTTGTTGAAAATTTATGGGACATAGTGGGGTGGCCTCAATACCGTCAGGCTATGTTAAAGGCAAAATACCATACAGTTTGCCCTTTTGAGGTTACTTAACTCTACACAGAAAACTCTTAAGTTACGTTTTGAGGATTGATCAAATCAACTTGGAGAAAAAGTAGATCAGATCCTGAGGATCTGTCCAGGCCAGCAGAGGTCATCAGTAGCTGCCAAACATCCTGTTTCACATTCTTCAGGCTATCTTTAAATGATTCTCTAGCCAGAAAATAGTTTCTCCCACACAGAAACAAGGGTAGTTTCACAAACCGCAAAAAAGGAACCAGCAAAAACAGCTTCTGTATACGGCTTCTCTACATCAATGT
>JAGFMF010011390.1:5372015-5403253 GCA_019455555.1 Galemys pyrenaicus
TAATAAATGTAGCAATTGTACTCAGGAGAATCACTTATGGACCACTACACAGGAAGTACAGCTCATGGACTGAGGTACAGGATACTTTGGTTGTTCTTTGTTTTTTCACCAAATGTATGAGAGTTTCCTCCTTAAAATGTAAACAACTGTCCTTTAAATGTCCTAAAAATCTTTGGTGTACAAACAAGACAAGGATACCCAAAAACTCCCTAAATTAAGATCCAACTCACTTGTTTATTCTGGGTACACTCACCTCTCCTTCAGCTTCCCCACTTTCTAACAGCAAAAAGAAGTCTATTCCTGGATCAACTGAGGTCTATTCATGTTGCAAATCCCAATAAAGCAAGAACAATCCATGGAATTCTGCCATCCAGTCTCTCAACCTCACAGCTGGCCCTTCAACCCATTGTGCTTTATTAGCCCATCCTTTTGGGGTCCGGAAATGAAGGTATCCTGAAACATTTCTCCTTCAATATAGACAGACTGCCTTTACATTGCTGCTCTCTATGAATGAAAATTGGTCAACGGCTACATCTCCATAATTCAGACATAAAAATGGTAATTTCTAGTCTTTCAGAAACATGGAATTCTCTGGTCCTTTGGGGGAAAAAACAGTGAAGTAATTTGTATTAATATTGCCACCAAGTATTATAGTATTGGTTCATTTTAGAAACTCCATCAGAGTGAGAAAATAAGGAAAAATTAAGAAAAATAAACCTTATTAACAAAGTGTTGTCTTAAAACTCTTATGTATAATGTGCTATCAGTTTAATCCTTATCCTAATTGTGACACTGTTATTTTCATTTCAAAGATGATACACTACACTCAGGAGGTAAAGAAATTTGATCAAGTCATAGCGCATTTGACTGGATTGAATTCAGGTCTTCTGATTCCTAATCCAAGGAAATCTAGAGTCTAAAGAAAAGTTATCTCCCCTTGCCTCAGATTTAGAATATATAGGGGGATTTCTGAAAGAACAATGTTCTAAGGGACTTAGAATTTTAATGCCATATAAGGCTTACAAGTATACATAATACATTTAAAAGCATAGCTAGGCAATCAGAAAACCAGAGGTCAGTAAAATGAACTTTGACATCCCTTAGATGTAAAAACAGATCCTGACATTAAGTGATACGCCTGGAATTACTCAGAAAGTTAGCACCCAGCCTGGCAGTCAAGATACTCTCTTATGTTTATTCCCTAGTCCCTCTCTCCAAAGAGCTTATGACCTCCTACTTCTGAGTGCAAGTACAAAGATTATGCAGACTACAGCCTCCCCAAACATTCCAGATACAATATTTACTACACCCCTGAAAGGCTAAGAAATATATTCACATATTTTCACACATCAGGTCTAATACACCGTAGGCTGCAGTATGTCTACAGGCAAAGTAGGAAAGATGCTATGCTAGCTAAGAGGAAGTCACCTGAAGAAATCTAGGAAGTACACCTAGTCAGGTATGAGGAACCTCCCAAATACAACCAAGTCTTAGGAGAGTTGCCTTTACGAATAGATCATATACCCTGTTCATTCATATAAGGGCGTACTTGTATAACTTACCTAGTGTAAATAGAGGGAATTCCTGCCCTAACTCATTATGCCTCAGTAAATAATAATAGATTGAACTTATATAGCATTTTTTTGTACTAGAAGGAGTGATATAAATATACATAAGCCAATTTATTCCTCACAACAATCCTATAAGGTAGGTCATATTGCTAACCCCATTTTAAGGAAGAAAAAGTCAAGTAACTTGCCCAAATCTTAAGCTATTAAATTATGTATCAATGACTCAAAATCATGCACTTTGGTCACCAATTCTGTCCTCTTAAGCACTGTGATGAATGGATAATGGTATTTCTACAAGATGTACCTTCTCAAAATTACTCCACCCAGTAGACAAAGTAGCTGAAATGCTCCTTACAATCTTCTTTTTTTAATATAATGGTTCCTAAGTTCCTTATTAAAAGTCTTAACCTACAAAAAAAAATCTTTTATACTTTTTGTTCTTTAAGATAGCTCAACCCACTAGCACAAAACCATACAGACCACTCACTGTAAGTCACAAATATTCACCACTGTTTGCAGTCATTTTTCATTACTAATTTAACCTCTCACTCTCATACTCTCTCTTTCCCTCCCACTGATCTTTTTTCTTCCAAAGTTTAAACTCCTGGTGCTGAGAACCCCTTATTTTGATTCTTGTATTTAACTCCCTTAGAGTTATTGAAAGTATGTGGTGCTGGTTTCTGGGATATTGGAATTTTGGTTCTCCCCAACAGACTGATTTGAACGGTTCTGTTTTTTAGTGCCCTTTTTGACTTCTCTATGACTCTCCCTTCCGTGAAATAGACTTCTGCTCCCAATTACTTGATCAGAAATTTAAATAGCCCAACCAGATCTTTTTTTCTTTTTCGTGTTCTTTATAATAACAGTACATCCAGTGGACTTAGCTGTTGCCAGTGCTAAGACTTTGATGAGATTGCATGCTAAAAAAATTTAAATCAAACAAAACAAGTAAAGAACTGTTTGTGTTTTTATATAATCATAGGTAGTTCAGCCTCCCAAATTACTGTGCTGAGTATCTGATCAGATAATAGGCCAATGATAGAGATTCCACCCATCACCAATTCAGATATGAGTCTGAGAAGGAAAATGCAAATGGAAATGTCATATTGATTCTAAAATTGCTCTGTCTTTGATTGTTATTTCATATTGAATTCAGCTGGATAAATAATAGCATGTTCTTTTCATTCTTAATTTTAACTTTAATGGTGATTTCTGGGTACAATAGGAGTTATCATCATTGTATTATGGGAACACATTATGTTCAGAAAATTATTTTGAAGATTATCTAATATTTTCCATGTAGAACACACAATATTCCTGGTATACCTTATTAAAGAATGACAAAGGAAGAAAGTTAAAGTCTGTAGCCAGTAATGATCCAGGTTACTTTGAACATGTTAAAATAAAACATAAGCAAAATATTCAAAAAATATTTCTCACTCTTTTAAAAATCACATTAAAAGTCAATGCATGTAATGTATGTATGTTCAGCCTATAGAGAAAAATTAGTTTAGCCACTAATAGGATGTCCCATTTTAATACTGGAGCATTTTTTGACAAATGCATAGAAAGCATGCTTTGGGGTTTTAAAAGAGTTAGGATCACTCAATACAATAACTGCAGTTTATTAAATGGAATTAAAGAAGTTTATTAAATCATTTTCTAATGTAAAATTTCATTTTTTAAAAGTATTTATGTATTTTTACATAGAAGAACTAAGTACAGACCAGAGGTGTGGAAGGTGAGAGGATTTAACAGAGACAGAGTGGGGAGCAGAACAGGAGGATCTACTAAAATACACCACAGAGCGGAGCAGTGGGCAAGACAGGAGAGGTCTGTTCTGCCATGTGGGTCCCCCTCCCTGACCTGGGATTGAACTCATGCTGCAGTTGCAGCCAACAGCTTCGTAACTTTGAGACTTAACCCCTTTTGCCACCAGGGAAGCCCTAGGTGTAAAATTTTAAATGTTCAAATTTTTTATTTGTTTAGATATTTAAAAATGATATTTAAGGTCATTGCTTGTAAAAGATGATTATAAAATCAGTGATTCCAGAAACATTGCAGAGGCAGTGGGCTTTATAAATACATAGATTTCAGGTACATCCTTCTTGCTGGACTCTCTTGGCTCCCACCCAGGTTTAAAGACTCTACTGTGAATTAGAAAGAATATTGTGCTACTCATAATTCTATAGATAAAATTACTCATAATCCTATAGAGAAAATTGATGGGGAGGAAAAAAAAATATAGGCCATAATGGGAACTTCCTTCCTGATAATAGCTCTTTCAGGGCAGAGTCTAAGTCACAGGCATCTTTGTGACAAAGCACAGGCATAACTATAGTACCTATCACTTATTTTATGTTCAGTAAAGTAAAATGAACTAATAAACAACAATGATGGTGAAGATAGACAGCCACAGCAATTAACAAACCAGATGGAATTGCCAGGAACTTTAGCAATATTTGAGCCATATCTGAGTTACTTCCAGTTTGGTAACCATTGTAACTAACTGTGAGCTCAATAACCATCCCACTGCCATGTCAGCAGTAGAAAAACGAATCCGAAAAAATATAGAGTTAAATAATAATGTTTAATCCATTTAAGAAGTGTAGCTTCAGACTCAATAAACATTTTTTGATATGGAAATATTTTCTACGTGCTAGAGTTAGCACTTACATTTTTATCTGTTTTAACAAACTTGGGAAAGTGAGTTGAAGAAGAAGGCTAAAAATATGTCTAAGATAACATAGCTTGTCATAAATCAAGCCATGGTTCTAAGCCAGATGGCCGGATCCCCAAGTCCAGGCTCTTTCTAATATGCCACAAATGTTTCTGGAAGGGCAGAAAAGAGAGGGGAATTGTAACTAGTTTAAGACACTAGTCTTATAGATAGTCTTCATTAAATCTTTTTGCTTTTTTAAAAATATAAATACCTTGTTGGTATTATAGTGGTGTTAAAGGCAAATTAAGACAATTATAGTTGAATAATATTTAAGATGTCATGAATAAGAAATGAAAAATAATGGCTAAGAGGACTGAGTTTACATAAACAGATCTGAAAATTCTCCACTTAGTCAACAATATTTAGAAATTAAATTTCAAATTATATGAAAAAATTACAAATATTTCATGGACAGAAACCACAACTTAGAAGACAGAATCAACCAAAAGATTACATAAGTTATACAGACTAAAGAATTAGAAAATATTTCAAAGGTATTTACATTATGTACTAACACTTTTGAACATAATCTTTTGAACATAATATATCCAAAAATGTTGAATACTATAGCAAGACACTAAAAATCATAAAATCAGTTATAATTCTTAATTGCCCAAAGAAAGACCTACCGGGCCCTCCCTGGTGGTGTAAGGGGTTAAGCACTGTGCTATGAAGCAGCTACATTCACTGCAGCACGAGTTTGATCCCCAGTCAGGGAGGTGACCCACAGGGAGCAGTAGACCTCTCCTGTCTCACCTGCTGCTTCTCTCAGCGGTGTATTTCAGTTGAGATACACTGTTCTGCTCCCCACTCTTTCTCTGGTGAATTCTCTCACCCCTCCACACTTCTGGCCTGTATCCCAGTTCTTGTATGCATGAATGAATGAATGAATGAATTAGTAAAAGAACTACCAAAGGAGCTACAGTTGAATAACCAACTCATTCACCTCTACTTACATCACAAAGTTTTTTAGAAGGATGTTTTTAAAAACTATACTTTTGATGATAAAATTCATCCCTTGGTTGAATTTCAAAAGAATGTCCCTAACTATCTCTTCCAACAGTTCAAAATCTTCCTCCAACCCAGACCTCTCCCTCTATATTTTGTATCCCTCATTAGCCGAGAAGATGTTGTTCAGCTCATTCACTCTGTATTATTTAAGAAAATAACAGGTGTACCGAATAAGCATTTACAAAAACATTTTAATTAAGTTAAATAAATATGTTCACCTTGTTATTTTACAGCTACAAGTTTAAGATAAAGTTTATTTAAAAATGTAAGTGCTCATTTACTTAAAAAATGCATTTTTACCATCTGATAGACATCCATAACATAGCTCTTGATCACTTTCAAAAATATTGATAGATTTCTTTCTGTCTAAATATTTAATGTACTGTTATTCAAGCAGAATTAATTTCTCACACAGCAATGACATATTTTGTTTTGTTATATTTCATAACAAAGACAATTTACCTCATCATTGTTTTGGCAATGACAGACAAAATATTCTGAGTTACTTTATAGGCAATTTCTCTTTCAATTTTTTTTATAATACAGTTGCTATTATCCCTGCATCTTGAACAGTTCCAGACACATAATAGATCCTCAATAAATACTTGTTGAAAAGAATTCCATTACATGAATTCTTTCATACAATTCATCATTCAAATTAGGACATCTCTTAAATGAAAGGAGGAGCTGTTATTTGTACATCAAGAGCATAAGTGTAAATCAGGACAATCCCAGGTAAGCTACAACATATAAGTGTCCCAGTCATAACTTGTTCTCACTTAATGTAAGTTTCTAAGCAATGTTACATTAACTAAGCCTTGTAGATGACATATAAACTTCATAAAAATGTCATGATATGAATTTTATGTTATTGGTAAGTCTGAAATATGAATGATACAATTTTATAGAATTTGGTTCATCACTGTAGAAAACATGTAGAAACTCATAATAAATAAATAATATGTGTATATATGTGTGTGTATATATAATAGAGTCATTATTAAGAGTAAGTCTAATAATGTAAACAAATGTTCCTTATTCACCAATTACTTTGAAGTGAAATTTTAATATAACATTCAAAGAAAGTTAATTCATTTTCCATGAAATGCCATTCCCAATAGAAGGAATATTAAGGTCATACTAATTTTTCCCAATTTAGAAGAGATAAATGTATGCTGTTACTTAGTAATTAATAAAGCAATACAAAAAATGGGCTTGTTATAAAAATGAGATTGTTAAACCACTGAAGTCATACAGAATTATATTATAAATTTTACTTCTGCTGATATTATGTGTGTATTATGTGATGAAAACACAAACTTATATTTATTTCTGAAGATTCTAAAGCCTTTGGTTATGCATAATGAAGAAATAATGAATTTTATGATAAAGGAAAACTAATGGAAAAGTTCTGTCTAGCATAAAAACAGTAAGGCCAAAACTTTCCACTATAAGTAGAAAATTCAACCAAATTTTCGGAAATCTAGACAAGACTAGCAATTCAACAAAAACCATAAAGTCAATGGCCTTTGTATAAGTCCCATGAGAAACATACTTTTGCGACTTCTACAAGTACTGGAAAATCCACAAGCCTACAATTATTTCAGAGTTTACAGTTTCTAGAAATTAACAACAAAGTGTACCAATTTTTTACTATGCTAGAAAAGTAATTGCCATATTACATTAGAAACATGAAAACAAGCCACCTATATCTCTAAAACTGAGTTACATTTGAGGCCTAAAATTCTTCTTCTTCTTCTTCTTCTTCTTTTTTTAAGATTTATTTATTTATGTATACAGGAGCTGGGGTACAGGCCAGAGTTGCGGGAGGTGAGAGGATTCACCAGAGACAGAGTGGGGAGCAGAACAGGCAGAAGCTGAAACACACTGCTGAGGGGAGCAGTGGGCGAGGCAGCAGAGGTCTGCTGTGCCATGTAGGTCCCTCTCCCTGGCCTGCGGCAGGGATTGAACTCGTGCTGCAGTGGCTGCAGTTTGCTTCATAGTGTGTTGCTTAACCCACTGCACCACCAGGGAGGCCCTGAAGCCTAAAATTCTAACTGGACACTTCCAAGCAAAATTTACGAGAAAAATAAGGGTAGCTTCTGAATGAAATATAATTACCATGCTAATCCCATAAATAAGTGTATTTAATATATGTTTGATACATATTTAATAACTGAAGATTATAGGCAATTAAAAATCTGAAGAATATAAGCCAAGTGAAAATAAAGAGACACTGTGAAAGCAAGAAAATACCAAATTACAAGAAAAATCTACTAAGTGTAATCTAGGGAAACAGGGTTCTGCCATTCCTGGAGCTCCTCAGCCACTGCTTTATAAGGATACCAAAGGTAGCACTGTAATAGAATTAGTTCATAGTAGCAAAAGCTACACTAGAGCCAGTATAAAAAGGTATTTTAAAAGGGAAAATGTCTAAAATACTAACATGAGCATCAATTAACAATTTCAGGAGTGGTCCAAAGGCAAATGATTAAATTACTGCAACCCAATATAGCTAAGTAGAGATTTGGTGTGACTTTAGGAATAAATTCAGTTAAACAACTAAATTAAAGTATCATTTGTATAAAACTTAGTTTTTCAAAATAAATAAATTAAATTAAAATAAAATTTAGTTTTTCAACATCTTTATTTAATAAAAAAAATGATTAGCCAATTGAGATCAGAAAAAAGGAAGAAAGTGACTCAAGCATATATCAATTTTCTGTGTGGCAACTGGATGAAGGTAACAAATGAATAAGACTCTACCAAGAAGCACCAGAGTTAGAGGTTTTAGTCAAAGGCTTCCAAGTTTTAATTACCATGGCAACAAACTAAAGACAAGTGAGTTCCTGGATATCAGACATGGTTATATTCATTCATTCATGAGCTAAATATAAATATTTGAGGTAACTGCTCTTTGGAATTATCTGTACATCTGAGAGCTCAGATAATCAAGAATTAACTACACAACTCTTTTGTTTCACCATTGTTCAAATTAATTAAATATTCAACAGCAGCTTACACCACTTGGAAAGAACCAAAAAGAGTTTTCTCCAGAAAACTGAGAAATACAAGGCAGAGATCATTAGCAAGAGTGAGGTCACATTATTATTGCTATCATTCATTTCACTGTCATTACAAAGTAAGAGCCACAGTAGAAATTCTATCAGAGTGATAATTCTACTAAGATAAATATTTATAGTTAATAATTATTTATTACGAGGCTACTTGTTTTAACCTTCTTTCTATTTGAATTAGTAAAGTAATAACCAATTGATCATAAAAGACCCTACTTAAGCCTAAAAACATGCCAAAATATGTTTATGAAGATATTAAATATTTAGTTTGTATGAGGAGAGTAAAAATGAGTGATAATGTACATGAAAATAAACCAGACAGGAAGATAATCAAAACAACCAAAAAGGCACTAAACTAGATTTCATACACAGAACATTTTTTTGAGCCTTAGGTCCACCTTGCATGGTAGTTATTATCATCATCAGCACTAATTACAATGAAGAAAAAGATGCATAGAGGACACAGATTTATCTGAAATCACACAGCCAGAACTTAAACCCTAACTTCAAAGTTACTTCACAATCCACTTTAATAGTTAATTTTTCTAGACTGATATTCTGAAAATTATAATAATTTTATTGAAGTTGCATTATCTCATTAACATCAAAGTAATAACAGGCTTATTTTACCTAGTCTGAGTCCCAGACTGACTCCATACACTGAAGAACTGGGAAAATGGAGGAAAGGAGAGGGTGTGTGTGTCTGCATGTGCATGTGAGTGTGTGTATCTGGTATACGTATCTTTATATAGTTCCAAGTGTATTTTCAAATTTGAACATAAAGCAATTTCACAAATCTACTGCATATGTGATTTTTTAAGGAGAAAAGAGAACATTGTGAAAGAAAAAAAATATCTTGCATTTTCCACAGTTAACCTATTTGTTTTCCATTACTTTTCACCACTGGTTTTGACATCATTAATCTATATCTGAAAATGGTATTTTAAAACCTATCTTAAATTTTAAAAATTAACTTGAAATGTTTTTGTAAAGCATACTTATTTAAGGACTCATGTAAAGATTCAAAGAAATCATTCAACTCCCAAGTTTTACAAATCAAGAAACTGAAAGGCAGAAAGGGAAAGTGACATGTCTGATGTCATTTGGTCAAGTAGTGAGAGTTAGAACTATAAACAAGAAGTTTGAACCCTCAGTTCAGAACTTCTTCTGTAACATGCCACCTGCTTAAAAAAAATCAAATAAACTAATATACTTTTTTTAGAAAATAGAATTCAGTAGGAGTTTCCCTCAATCAATTTAAGAAGCAACATTGATTCTTTACTATTTTAGGGTATTTTCAATTCTGAAACTACCAAGTAATCTAACAATGAAATGCCAGTCAAATGACAGAAGCAATCAATAGGAAAATATTTCAAAAACACACTTTGTCCAAAGATGCTGACTTTCACCTTAGAACCTCAGCATGCAAATTTTTACTTATGCTGGCTTAGAGAGAGACTAATCATACTTTAAATGATACTTTTCAGAAGTAATAAGTCTGAGTATTTTATAGGAAAAAGATTTGAAAGGTTTTAGCACCCATCACTGATCAAATAAAACAAATGGAAGATCATGGGCCACAGAATTTTTGCATTTCATTGTTCCATGCACCTAAAAATCTGAGTGTCTGGGGTGGGGGTTTATTTCAAATCCTAATTTCATTTCCGTAAGATAAGAGTTAGGGCTACTATAGGAAGAATGCTAGTTTAAGTTCCTTAGTAAACAAGGTATTATAACAACAAGAAGTGTTGAGAGAAATCAGTGGTAATTTAGATGTGTACAAACAACAGGAATTGCAGAAAGTTTAATAACCACAATGTCCAAACTGAATCCAGATAAACCACGTAACAATGTAAAGTTTGTTGTTTTCAGAGAATGAAATATAGAAAAAAAATAAGATTTTAATTTGCAAGGTGTTGAAATTATGAATCTATGAAATAGAAAGTCACTGGAATACATATTAGAAGAATGGGGTTCTAGTTTCAGTTTTGCCACCTTGTACAAGTAGTCCTTTGGACCTGATTTCCCCACCTGTAAAATGAAGATGCCAGAATAGACAAATGTATAAGAACCTAATTTCTACTTCTGAAATGTTCATTAAGTGCAGATTCTCTGCAATTTTAATTTTTTATGAAAATCATTCAGTCTTTTCTATATCTATAAAAATCATTAATATCTTGGTAGCATGAGAAACAAATCATTTACATTACCAAAAACTATTAATACAAACATGCTATAGATATACATGAATGTCTCTACTCATTAGCTAACATTACTTTATATACAACCAAGCATTAACTTTTCAGATGTGATTATTTTTAGTTAATTGGGAGGGTAATCCTCAATTAAAAATTAATCAGTTTCTTTTATAATATGTGACACATGATTAATATCACTTTGGCCAACAAATTCACTAAATCACAAAATCTACTTTTAGTTCTATATTTATAAAGAAAAAATAACCTGCTGGAATAAAAGCAGAACACATAAATTGAATTACATTATTCTGTAAATGAGGAAATTTTTTGACTTATCACAATTTTATTTCTAAGTTCACTGACTCTTGCTTGTACTTTTAATAATAAAGAGACTGAGGGACCAGTATGGTAAAGTATTTAAGATCATGGATTTTGGAGCCCATAATTTTAAATCTTAGTAATACTACGACTTCCTAAAGTTGTGACTTTGATCTTATTGATTTCTTCTATAAAACTAGAAGAATAATAGGACATTATATTGAACAAGTGAGTTACTATAAATTAATACAAATAAAGCACTCAAAGCAGTATTTACACATAGTTAACACTCAATATATATTTACCATTATGATCACACAATGTCATTATTAAAATTGGTTTTACAATCTTTTTAACAATGAAGAATAAAAGCTACATGATCTAGAAGCATAGTGATTCATGTAATTCCAAATGTTTTATAAATTTCTAAAATCACTGACACTTTCATTGGCTATTAAATGTCTATCACTTATTCCAAGCTCCTGAAAGTTGGAAATTCAGGCATGGTAGATAGGATCATATCACTCCCCCATTTAAACTCTTCAGTCACTCTCCACTAAAAAAGTCCAAGCTTTTAAAATGTCTTATGTAGGGCCTCCTTGGTCGCCCAAGGGGTTGAGCACTGTACTATAGGGCTTCCTAGGACACTGCCGCGTGAGTTCGATCCCCAGCCAGTGAGGTGACCCATATGGCATGGCAGACCTCTCTTGCCTCACTTGCTGCTCCCCTCAGCCTTTCCTTGCCCATCTAACTTCAGTTCTCACTTTTGCTGTCCAACTTTACCAACTAATCATGCCTACTAAAAATGTGTGCACATGTGCACACACACGTTCATGTTATTTTCACCAAAATCCTGAAACTTCCAAAAAAGCAATTTTTCTCTCATGTTTCCAGGTCTCAGTCATGCCATTTTAATTGCCTAAAATATTCTTTCACCCATCTTATCAACTATAGTATTACTTTAAACGTGAAAAAACTTAAATGCTAATCAATAGAGGTGTAGGTAAACAAATTGTTCTTTATTGGCAACCAACTAGGAATATTATACAGACAGTCCCTAAGATAATAAAAAGAATTCATTTAACAAACTTTAATGGGTACTGACCTAAATTCTGGAAGCTAGGGAAAAAACAGACAAAAATTTTATCACCAACAATGAAATACATTAAGTTCTCATGTAAAGTCTTTGATGGGTTCTTAGAAACTATGACCTTAAACAAAGTGACATAGAAATGAAGGCAATTTTACCATGAGCTGAGTAAGTAAGAGAAAGATTATGAATAACTATATAAGTTATTTTAAAAGGTCTGGTGATAAACAAGAGTTAAATTTCTATAGTATATTTCTGGTTACAAAAAACATCATCAAGCATCTAAATAAAAACTCAAAATATTTCTAATATTAAGTGACAATTTGTATTCATTCATTCATTTTCCAACCCACTTATTCCAGCCTATCCCAGCCACTCAGAACACAGATGGAACAAACCCTGGACAGGATGCCATTTCATCACAGGCCTCTCCCACACGCATATACTCACTAATATTGCAATAATTTACACACACTAATTAAGTTAACATTCATATCTTTGAGATGTGGGAAGAAAAGGAGTACCTAGAGAAAGCCACACAGATATGGGGGAAATGTGCAAACTCCACAGAGATGGGACCAATGGGTGGGAATCAATATTTTTCTCATAAACAATGTTGAACTAAATGCAATGGACTGTGATGAAGGGCCGAAGACGGTTAGGTGGAAGAGGTGATATGCTAACATACATTTGAAGAGTTGTTAACTGATGCATCTAAAGATTAGATAGTGTTGTAAACCAACACTACCTAAATAAAGTTAAATAACAAAGAATTTACTGTAAATCTATAAAAGCTTCTGCCTTAAATCTATGTTATGTAAAAAGAAAAAGCAAATTGTACAACATTTTTATTTTTAAAATAGCCTGGCAATGACAAAGGAGAGATTTACATGTTATTCTTTATATATTCCTAAATTGATATTGTACATTATTAAGGGGTATATAGTAATTCTTGAACTATAAAAAATAAAATTCCTCTGCTTGAGATTACTTCTTATTTCAACCCAAGGTAAAGCCAAAATTATTTCTACTAAAAAGTTAAAGAATAGACTTAAAGGAAAGTAAAGGAAATAGAATTTGAGGTAAGAAAAAAAATTAAGATTTATTTTACTTACGTATACGAGAGGGATTGTAGGCCAGGGACGTGGGAGTGGGGTAATTTGGGTAAGGGGGTGAGAAGATAAGCCAGAGACAGCGTAGGGAGCAGAATAGGTGGACTGTATGAATAGACAGAATATACTGCTGAGGGGAGAAGCGGGCAAGATGGGAGAGATTTCCTGGGTCATGTGGGTTAGCTCCCTGGCCAGGGATTGAACTTTTGCCTCAGTGGCTTCCTATAGCTTCATAGTGCTCAGACTTAACCCCTTGCACCACCAGGGAGGCCCCATGCTAAGGAAATTTTTAAAGAAATTAATTTCCTTCTAAACTGTTTTAAATAATTGTGTGTTCATAGTATAATAAAGATTTCATAAATAATATGCATTTAACTTTCTGGGGAGAGAATGTCTATTCTCTTCATCAACAACATATACAACTGTCATTTGATTTTTATTCATTTTTCAACTCATATTTTCCAAAAAGCATTTTGAACTCCATCAAGATATAAATTTAACACAACAAAATATACTTAAATTTATGCAAAAAACTAAGTTTATGATATTACTATGATCGTTTTGCCCTTTTCACTGTACTGACATTTACTCTACTAGTGCAACAGCAACTGGATAAAATTGCAAGTGCCTAGGCGTGAATCAAGGCAGTAACACTGAACTGTATAATTTCTGGTCACTGAAGCTGATGGCCATGCACAATTTTTAATTTTTTATTTCAGTATTATTTTTAATGTTAGTATCACTTGAAGTTTCTTGATGAAACAGTAAAGAATATTTTTATTAAATCTCAACATAGATGATACTTTATAAAAATAATATGTGTAGCCAAATAGGAATTAGATATAAATTATTTCTGCTACATGCTATAATCCAATTGTTTCCAATAGAGGAGAGAGGCACATGGAAAGCATACTGGGGACAGGACTCAATGGACTATGGTGGAGGCATTATTGGTGGGGACACAGTGTGATAACATTCATCTGAAGAAGTGTGAACCCCTAAATGTCATATAGTGTTGCAAACCATTACCTCAGTAAGTAACACAATTTTAAAAATCAAGTGCTGCTTAGACCAATGGATTTTAATATAATGTAACAAAATATGAAGAATTTGTTATAATTGGATTCTAAATTGAAACTAACATATCTTCTTATTTGTATATTTTTATTGATATTATAGAAACTGTATGTGAAGTATAAATGGAAAAAAAAAAACAGCATGAGTTCCTCAAAGATTCCTCATAGTTACTACATAGTAACTGATGTTTAATATCTGATTTAAATTTGATATCCTAAATGTGAGCCTCCCTGGTGGCGCAGTGGGTTAAGCAACGCACTATGAAGCAAACCACAGCCACTGCAACACGAGTTCGATCCCTGCTGCTGGCCAGGGAGGGGACCCACATGGCGCGGCAGACCTCTCCTGCTCCCCTCAGCAGTGTACTTCTGTTGATCTGCCTGTTCTGCTCTCTGCTCTCTGTGGTGAATCCTCTCGCCCCACCCCCACCCCACCCCACGCCTCTGGCCTGTACCCTAGTGCTTGTATGCATAAATGGATAAATCTTTAAAAAAAAAATAAAAAATGAATAAATTTGATATCCTAAATGAGGTTTCATGCTATGAAACATGTTTGAGAAAAAGCAGAAATACCTTGTAATGGAGTATGATAAAACTGTTTAGCAGATTATTTACAGACAATTTTTTCAGTTAAACTGCTCTTTATAAAAAAAAAAGAAACATCTATTTCATAGTTCCTTTCTATAAGAGAATAAAATTATTGCATCATATTTCAAACTTTTTCATCATGTCTATACATTTATTTAAAGTTTAAATTAAAAAATTATCTGATGCAGTTTATGTGAGCAATATATATTTCAAAAAATAATCATATTAGGAAGCAAAACCCATTTTAAACTACTGTTCTTTTCGATGAAAAACTGTCAATGCTCTTCTCTACTTGAGTCTTGTATTTGAGATATTTACTTTGAAAAAGAACTTCTTATATCTGGCTTTAAAGGATGCAGTGTCCCAAACACCAAATTTTAGATTTGCCTACTGGTGTTAATGAGCAAATAGATCTTAGAGTCTTAAAACATAAACTAAGACCTCCCATTCAGAAACAACATATTAGAGTTATGAAGCCATTGTAAAGAAAAAAAGAATAAAAGCAACTTCTCCAAATAGCCTTCTCTGATACTCATGGGCTTTTTCTGCATCT
Source organism: Galemys pyrenaicus (assembly GCA_019455555.1). Taxonomy (NCBI): domain Eukaryota; kingdom Metazoa; phylum Chordata; class Mammalia; order Eulipotyphla; family Talpidae; genus Galemys; species Galemys pyrenaicus. The sequence goes on from JAGFMF010011390.1 coordinate 5,387,332, forward strand.
ATCTAATTCATTCACTCATTCAATAATATTTATTATTTACCTTGGGTTAAGCAGTAAACCCATACACACAGTTTGTTTTCAAACAGCATATCTTCTAGTGGGGGGAACACTAAGACAATATATAAAAGGAATAACAAAATATAAAGTACATGAAGATGTAGTAAGTGTTATAGAAGAAAAAAGCTAAGTATATGGAAGAGATTCTAATTTTAAATATGATTAAATAGTATTTCATTTTAAGTACTCCCACCTAACCTACTTCCACTCCCAGGAAGGAAAGAAGCTGAGAAGCATGTCAATAGCCAACAATCAACGATTTAATAAATCATACTTATGCCATGGAGCATCCATGAAACCCTAAATGAAAGAGTTAATATTGCTTCACAATGGTGAGTTCATCCTCATACAAACTAGCAGGATGCAGTGTCCCAAACACCAAGGGGACAGAGCTGTGCTCAGCTCCTACTCTCCTCGGAGCTTTTCATTGGCCAAACCCAGCTGGAAGTCAAAGAGGGAAGGAACTCACTCATGTGATCCATAAAAGCACAAAGTGAGTTTAGAGTGCATGGGGAAAGACACATGGAAATTATGTCCCATGGTGAGAATGTGATTTCTCTGCAACCTGAGCAGTTGGAAGGACTGAGTTGCCATTTACTGAGATGAGAAAGAATTTTGGAATAGAAAATATGGGAAAGAAAGTCAGAGACTTCATTTTAGACATAACAAGTTTAAAATGTTCAAGGAGAAATGTAAAGTAGAAAAAACTGGATATCTAAATTTAGAACGCAAAAAAAAAGAGATCTGGGCTGAAAACCTGAGTTGTCATGGACTTCAGATACCACAGAAAATGTGGCTCTCATCTATAAAGTCAAATAATTTTCTTTGAAAGATCATCCTTTAATTGACTTGACAGGAAGAAAACAAATAATATTTTAATCAATTCCTCTCTAGCATTCTCTAATACTTGAGCTAAAAAAAAAAAAAACTGTTATAATTATCTGTGTGTGCTGTTACATGCCGTGAGCTACTTGTGGATAGGAACCATTTCTTAATCATCTTTGTATTTCCAATACCTAGCATATAAAATCCTATCAAAAATGTTTGCCAGACTGGCGATAAGTTAATAAAATATAAAAAATGAAAGTACAGATTTGGATTTGTAGGGTGTTCCCAAGGTGTTGTCTTAAGTACCAGAATGCAGGTGTTCTGTTTGTTTGTTTTACAAAATCTCCTATAATGGATTGTCTGAAAAACAAGATTTTTTGTTTAAAAGAAACAACAGCTTACAAAACTGTTTATAATTCCAAGGTATAAGATCACACCCTTCAGGTGTATGTTACCATACCATGCCCATCACCAAGGCCCACAGTACTAGAGTCCCGTGCCCCCTGGGCACTACAAGTGCCCCCTTACTTCCTTTGCTCTCCCCCACTATGGTAGCCTCAATTCTACAGTCAGATTTCTAGGAAAGCCCTAGAAATTGGGATGGGAAGTCAAGAAGAGGCCACTTTACATGACTACTTTGAGTTTCTATTGAAGAAGGAAAGAGCAGGTACCATGGATAGTCTGAGAAATACTGGTTGCCTGAATACTAGATAGTAGCAAATTACTTTTAGCTTGTTTTCTGTGCTCCTAAGGTTTCTTTTAAAACATTATTATACTAAATTTATTATCATTTCAATACATATTTGCATAGTATTAATACACATGAGCTCATAAGAAAATATCCACGGAATTCTTTTATATGTTTTCAGTTATATAAATTGTATCACACATTAGCTATATTACTAAGTCTTTTTTTACTTTACATCATGTTTTAAATTTATACATGTTGTTATATATTATAGTTCTTGTTTATTTTATTTTAACTAGCTCTTTATCTTGATTGTGATTATAAACAGTGCTCCAGTAAACATTCTTGTATATCTATGAGTTTCTTTAGTTTATAAATACAAAAACATAAAATTGTAGCTCATGTAAATCTTCAACTTTGCTATATATAACTATTCTGAGTATCTGTATAAACTTCCACTCCCACAAGTAGCTTATGAGAATCCAGCTCCTGTTAATTTTGCCAGTTTGATAGATGTGAAATGGTATCTTGTATTGATTTACCTTGTATTTCCTGTTACTCAGGCATACTCTTCTTTGAATTGCATATTTCATTTTGAGCCATTGCAGATTCAACAAGCTATGTCTACCTCATTTAGGTTCTCTCTATCTGTGGCCAGATCTGCTCATACCAAAGTAAAAAAGTACTGCCTCTGAATGGAAGCATTAGGATTGCCCCCTAGAAGTCACAAAATTCAGTGGTGATAACTCTCAGGAGCATGGGTTTAGGATGTCAGAGAAAAATGTTAAGATACTAACTTAAATTATTCTCTTTTTCTGAGAGTTTAATTTCACTGGAAGGGAAAAACTAGTACTTCACTCACTTCATTTTCATTAGCGAATATAATATCTCCTCCCGCTATCTTTCTCTGTATGTTTTAATCTTTCTATGATATGTACTTATACATATAAATGTGTATTAAATACAATGAAAAATAGCACTCAAAACAGGAAGGTGCCTGTTGACAGTTTAATGAAAGATAAAAGGATCAACTTTTTCATCAGCCATGCCATTAGTAGAGATGAAAAACTTCAAGTAATTCTCCAAAGTTGAATTGTTTCCCAAAGCACAATGTATATATGTGAGGAAAAGTAGATTTTAAAATAATTTCCTCAGTTCTGTATATGTTATGATCCATTCCAACAGGATTTTAATAGATCTTCCTCAGTGAAAGAAATCTATGTATGTATTACAACAATATACAAATCAGTAGAAAAAATAATGAACACCAATTTCAAAGCTATATATAGCAGAATTCTTCCATTAAATCCTAATTTCAGAAACTTATTTAAATTGACATCATATTGTTTCTAAGCTTCTTTAAAGTACACTGATATAGAGACATCTTGTACAGATAATTGTTCTACATTTCAACAGTATTAGCACTCTCCAGAAGGTTTAGCTTTATATAACTATTATAAAACCAACAATGTCCAGGAGAACATTTAATGATAATGGAAATGCTTGCTGTTCAATATGGTAACCACTAGCCTCATGTAGTAATAAGCTCTTGTAATGTGGCTAGTGTGACTAAGGAAATGAATTTTAATTGATTTGTGTTTATGAAATAGTTACATATGGCAAGTAACTCTATACTAGGCTGCACTGATTTAGTGAAATTTAGAAAACCTGTACTTTTATCTAGTCATAAACATTGGTGTCTAACTGCACTAAGGGGATATCCAGGACTGAGCAATCTCTGCCTTAGGAATGTGCCCTAGGTTGTGACCTCAGCACCATTTGTGGTGGGCTACCTCCTCTGCTCAGTGCTGGATTACCAGGTACCTGATATCCATGACTTCTGTCTCTCATGTCCTGACTCTCTTTTCTAGCAGAGTTTATATTTGGCTTCTATTATCTAGCCTAGAGGTACCTGGATACCTGCCTTTATGTTCTTCATGTTCCTAACTCATGTTTTGGGCATCGATGTTTAATTGCTTACAGTGATTCAACTACCTCAATAACCACTATCTCCCTGCTTCTTTAATACTTGTGTTGACTGACTAGGCTCTGTTTCTCCCAAGGACATTGAATATTCACCTCCCCATTCATGACTAAAGTATCTGTCTAACCTATGGTTTTAAGTACATTCCTGAATCTAATTGCTCTTGTCCTTCCTCTCAATGAGTGGAAGTTTCTGAATTGGAAACTGTTTAAGGTAATTTGATAACTTAATCTTCAAAATAATAGTATGCTCTTTACACCCCAAATTCGAAAACACATTATTCCACAAGTAACAAGTGTTTCATTCTCCTGAAGATCAAAAGAGAAGGAATCTTATTTCTAAAATGTCTTTAGAGATATCAGAAAACTTATTAAGAAATCAAAGACTTTGAGACAATCAAGGACATAATAGGTTCTAGTGTGAGATATGGACTATAAGCATATTAGTAAGTTAATTATTCTATAAGTTTAATGTAGTCATTCACTACAGAACAATTTATTATTAAAATTCTATTAATAGTTCCTGTTTTTGCAGTAAACATAGAAATATTTATCTAATATGCCAGAAATATAAATGTTACAGTAGTCTAGCAAGTATCCAGAATTTACAATGTTTACATTCTACGGTTACTTTCCTGACACCTAAGCACTCTGTCAATTACCTAAGAACTAGAGATGATCCACTATTGAACTGCAGTTAAGATTATCCTAGAAAGTCAGTATTAGATAATGACTGATAACAAATTAGGAAGCCCAAAGTTAACTAAAGGATAAGTAAGATCCTCCAACCTGAAGAATTTAAATTAACAGGAAAGGGAAAACTTACCATTTCAGAACTTAAAAAGAAAAGCTATAGATAGTAAAAGGATTTAAAAAAATGTAAACTTCACAGTTAAGAGCATAACAATCTCATGCAGAGAATGATAATAATCACAATTTTTGTTTGCTTGATTTTGGTTTTGGTTTTCTGTTTAGCTCAAGAAATATATGAGAAATTTGGGAAATGTATCTCAATAACATGTCCCAGAGTAGATGACAACATGCCTTGGTAGAAAGAGGATGCATTTTAGTATCATGTAGCCCTTGATTCAAATCCTGGATTGACCATTATTATTTTGGTTCCTTATGAAAACTATTTTATTTCTTGAGGCCCTGTTCCCTCTTTTTCAAAAGGAGGCTAATGATACCTACCTCAAGGCATTGGTTTAAGGGATTAAGTGAGATAAAATAAACAAAAGCATTGTGACACACAGTATTTCCTCAATAATTTGCTTTTGTCAGCATCCCCTTTCCAGCTTCTCTGGAGGTCTTCATGGAAAGGAATTTCTCATGTTTAAGTAGTAGAAAACATGAAATATTATAAGCCGCACATAGCCTAACATAATGATGGGCAAATAATAAGCACTCAAAAAAGATTTGTGGATTGATTAAGATTCTATAAATGCATTCCTTCTTCAAAGCCAAAGGATGGATGAGATGAATTCTAAAGATCCTCCAACCTGGTTCTGAGATTAACATTCTAGTAAGAAAGTTTTTCTCAGTGTCAACCACAATAAGAATTAGTTCATGGTGGGCATGGGGCGGCAGAGATGATTTTCTGCTCCTTGACCTGCTTTTCTTTATGAAATATAATATAGAGAATTTCCTTAGATTTTTTCATGCAATCTTAAGCAAACTCTTCATTTTAAACTGAAAAATTGTAACTATTTGTTCTACTATTTCATTTAATCTCATTGATCACTTCTTATTCGTTTCTTAATTATTAACTTTGATTTCATCTCAAGAAAGCTTTTGTAAATATTTCAAAGATTGCCCAAGTACAGAGAACACCATGTCAGAAGATGGTGATGCCTTCTTTCACTTTCTACAACCAAACTAAATAGTATACAGATAGACCTGGTCTGACAAGTAACATTCACTCCTGTGAAATTCTATTTAACATCCATCTGAGAGGGTACCCTTAAACCATGATAGTCATGACTGAGAAATATATAGTCAACTGTGAAGGTTAACAGCCATCATGCTTTGAGGAAAATACCTACTGGCACTAAACTATGACTGGAAAAATAAAAGAGCTCCTGTCAGTAACCAGTGAACAAGAAGTCCAGGACTCTCAATGGATATGAAAGCCTGTGTTTAAGTAAAACCACAGAATAGTCATGCCTATTTCATTTTCTTTAGCTTTCTTAATAAACTTATATTTATTCTCCCTTGATGTCACCAACTTAAACTTCAGGGCCTTGATAGATTTTCCCATATTTCAGCATGGAAAAACATGTAACCATATAGATCTATGTAAAGTGCTCTACAAACTTCACTGTCTCTTGAAATCTTGCAACTGGCTATAGAGGTACAACAACTGTAGAGGTGGTTTTGCTAAACTGAGTGAAAATGTACACTTGGGTCCAGGTAAAACTAAAGTTTCTTCATAAATAGGTCTATAACCTAGAAATTACCACAGATTAATTTCAAAGTAGTAAAATTTTTATCTGGTTTTATGTGTGTGTGTGTGTGTGCACGCGAGCACATATATACAATACACTTTGGAAATTAAAAATAAGTTTAAAATTTTATTTAAGAAGGATAAATTATGAACTGATTTTAGAAATGACTTACATTTGTAAAGATCTATAGAAGATATCTTCTGCAATCATTCTTCTATAAATAAGTACAGATTTCTAACAAATCTAAAAATCAGGCAGCGCTCAAAGGAAAGCTGACATGTTTTCTCCAATAATCTCTACTGAGTCTGTTTGAAAAGTTGGTCAAAGACAGGAGTCATGTGCACATGTGTGGTTTTGATTCCATCTATACTCCTGCCCTAATTCTTGTGGTTTGGACCCATTCCAGATGTTCTGCCTTACTTGTGGTTTGTATTTGAGATCCCTTCTCCTGATGCACTGCATTCTCCTGATTGACAAACAGATTTAGATATGAAAACAAACAGTTACCTGCCTGTAATTGGTTTCTAACAGCTGCACTATTGTAGCATTTCTAAACCATGGTGAAAAGTGCCTTCTTAGGAAGCTTTCTGTCCATTTCAAGGGTGTGTGTGTGTATGTGCGTGTGTGTGTTGTGCATGCTCATGTGTGGTTTTTATTTGATTGTTTTATTTTTACTATTTGGTTGCCTTTATTTTTCACCATGATAATAAATGTCTTGGTGGAAATATTTAATAACTTTTTAAGTACACATGGTTTATAATGTTTATGGTTTGAAATTTCTATTGCTTGTGTGCATTCCACAAATTAAGCTTAAGCAAGAATATAAAGGATTTAACTTTCTAAACTAAAATGGATTTTAACTTTCTAGAATAGTGAGCTTTTTAATTGAATTTAGAATACTTTTCAAAAGAAAAAAGTAACTTTTTTTACCTATATGCCACTTTATAGATTGATTAAAAGAAATTATTACACTTTTAGTAGTTTAGTCGTTTCAACTGAATTATATGACATATATCAAATCAGATACAGCTTACTACTTATATACTATAATGTGTAACTCTGAATATTACAAAGTAACATCAGAATAAGAGACTGGAACTTTGCATTTTAAAATTCCTGAGGAAATCAAATGAATTTTAAGTATCTGCTCTGATTATTTAATCAGACAACTTGCATTTTGTCCTGGCTAATTTTGACTGATAATATCTTACTCATAAAAATAATTGTGCACCTGTTGTGATGGATGCCTAGTTAAACAAAATATTAATAGGACTATAACTCTTTGATTTAAGCATAAGAACATAGGTTTGTCATTATTATCATAAGAAACATATTCGTAAAGTCAAGGAATGGACCTAATTTAAAATCTCATCTCTTTAATAGCCCTAGAGGGATATTTAAGAATACTGTTGAAACATGTGTAACAAATAGTTGCAGATTAATATGAAAGGGAACACCAGATAATGTCTTCTGAACAAAATAGTTTCCTCCTTCCCATTTAATACCTGTGTTCTCCTGTGTTATTCTGCTCCCTGACCAGACCATTTTAATGATATTGAACCATTTCTATGATACATGTATTCTTTTCTTACTAGCGTATGATCAAAGGAGAAAATAAAATGTGGGCCTACAAACACTGTGCCCCTTTTGCACCCTGCTTATTTTCAGACCCTTTCAGCAGTAGAGATCTTTTTCAGTGACCAAATTCTCCGAGTTTTAAAAATTCTAGGCACTCATGTAAGAAACAGATTCAGACCTTTCCTCTGTGATTTCTGCTATGTTGTACAGACTTTCTAAGGGCCATCAACTGTGTCTATTCAATCCAATTTTATGTGTAATCATCTCCTAAGTACCAAAGGACAAATAATTTGTCTGATGTTAAACTAGCTAAATTTTGACCTCTGTTATACATGTCTCTCATTGACTTCTGTCTGACTGTGGCCTTGTAACTGGTCTTCTTCTTTAAGGTTATATTTAAAAGGTAATTTTATTAAAGAATGTTTAAACTTTTGAACCCTATTCTTCATAAGTCAGGTTCATTCTAATTTTATTTTGGTTAGTGCAATACAAGTTTACAAGCAGAGTTAGAAAATGCATGCATTTTTTAAGTGACCTAAATTCTCTATAGTTTTCTTTTCCCATAGTTTAATGCAGACATTTGGATTGGAAGGGAATCACAAATAAACGGAATAATTGCATCAAATTTCCCCAGTGCATTAAATATGCACTCAGTAGCAATTACGAACAGTAGCAACACATTTAAAAATGTAGAGAATAATGTACAATTTATGTCTATTTCAAGAGACTTATTCATAAAAACACCATTTGGATGAAAATACACACAATTTTATTAAGTGGTTAGATTTCCAATTTTTTCTTAATTCAGACAAATGACCTAAATAGTGTGTAGGAGTGAACTAGTACTGTGGGCCAGTTATTTTTGTAACATACATATACCAAGAGAATGTGGCCAAGAGCTCACTGTAGAGTACAGAAATACTCAGGACATAACCTGTCATCTAGGCACAAGATGCTAGACATAGATATTCCTGGGCCTATACATCCTGTTGAGATTATTTACTATTCCAACCATTTTTCTTCCAAGAATCAATTACATATAAATATTATCACAAAAGTATACTCCTAAATTATATTTTTATCCAAACAAAAAGACTAGAGTGTGTAAATAATAATGGTGTATAAAAATTGAATATTTTTCTTACTACTTTGTGTTAACTAAAAATTATATGTATAACCTTTAATTATAAAATAGTAAGTGTAATAATAATAGTAATAATACTCATTCACCATAAGTATTATGCTAAAAAATACTTTATAGCAAATGTATATCCAGAAATGTTACATATGAAATTATCATTTTAAAAGCAAGACCTGGCACTCTAATAAATACCAGCACTAAAATTATATGGGAATCTCTTAAAATTTGGGGTAACAGATTTGACTTGTATTTAAATAAGGTGACTTAACAATACTACCTGGCCTTTGAAGGCATATGACAGCAAAACCACCTGTAATAATGAAATGGGAATGAAGCTGACTAGGTTAATCTTCCCTAGACATAGCTTACCTAAAAAATATAAGCTAATTATCAAACAACTGCATATCATTTGCGGTTGAGCAAAATTTGTGATATGAACTACATTATAATGTTAACCTGTATGATAATACTGATTTATTAGACAGGCAGGGTGTCATCCTCTCAACTCAATTCAAGTCTAATCATTTCTTTAGAAATAATTTGTGCTACAGAGGTAATAATGTATGGTGTAACAAGGGACTGAGGTGATGGCGCACGGGTGAAATGGTGGTGGGAATACCCTGGGGACTACAAATAATGTCAAATATAATTAAATAAATCTAAAAAGTAAAAATAAATAAATTTTTTTTAAATAATGTATGGTGTAAGGGCTTTAAGGGTTACATATAATCAAAAACTTTTTTCTTATTCCTACAGGCAAACTACGGCTTTTGAGGACCAATTTTTTCAGTCACTTCACAATCACTGGCAATAGTCCTGAAATGCATATATTTTTTGATTTTATAAATTAAAACATAGAGTAAGATAGGTTAAACAAAATACATTAAATAAAGGTCTCAGTTTATAGCACAATTCAAACCTATATCTGACCATGTTTGTTATGCCATAATTCCAATGCCATGTAAGAAAGCAACTAACTCCCTTAACCTTGCAGTCTTCATAGAATCTTTGAATTCCTAAATGTGAATAATTTGTTTTATAGTTATCATTAAAAATTTATTATCAAGGTAATTATATGCTAGTCTGTTTTAAGGTTCTAGTCAAGCGGTTTTCAAAAGAATGGTTCATGGACACATGGAAAACCATAAAACTCTCCAAGGTATCCCCGAGATCACCAGTTTTTATAATATACCAAGATATTAATTGCATGTTACAGTATTGACGTTTGCACCGACGATGTAAATGAAATAACGGTTTAAAAATGTTGTTCCCACTCTTCTCCAAAATGGAAATACAAATGGCCAACAGGCATATAAAAAAAAGTTTAACATCCCTCATAATCAGGGAAATGCAAATTAAAATCTCAATGAGATACCACCTAACACCAGTAAGAATGGCATATATTAAAAAATTAGCAACTACAAATATTGACAAGGGTGTGGTTAAAAAGGAACTCTCCTATACTGCTAGTGGGAATGCAAACTGGTCCAACCACTATGGAAAGCTGAATAGAGGTTCCTCAGTCTAAAAATGGAGCTACCATATGACCCAGCAATTTCGCTCCTAGGGATCTACCCCAAGAACACAAAAACTTTAATTCAAAAGAAAGCACATACCCCTCTGTTTATTGCAGCACTGTTTATAATAGGTAAAGCTTGGAATCAACCCGAATGCTGAAAAAGAGATGACTGGATCAAGAATATGTGATATATATTCACAATGGAATAGTATTCGGCAATCAAAAAAGATAAACTAATGCCATTCACAGCAATATGGATAGAACTTGAAAGGATTATAAGTCGGAAGGAAAAAGAAAGATACCAGGTGGTATCACTTATAGAGGAATATAGGGGGTCAAGGAAAAAAACAACAGAACAAAACAAAACAAAAATAAACAGACAACTATAAATCAGAGACATTCTGCAGGGGAGGGGGAGGAGCAATGATTCAAAATGAGGGTGGAAAAAACATAAGGGACTATGGTGATGGTGCACAGGTGAATTGGTGGTGGAAATTCTATGGGGACTACACCTGTGGAAAAAAAGCAAACATTTTAAGAAAAATAGAGTAAAAAATAAATAAATAAAATTGTTGGTTCATTGCTTGAATTGGCAGTAATCATTTTTATTCTTTACCACCATACATACATGTGGTAAAACAAATAAAAATTCACTTTAATTAAAAATTCCCTTTGTGAAGCAATAAAAAATAAGTACATTAAAGAATGACAAAGTACAGACTTTTTAATATTATGTTCAATAAAATGGGAAACATTTCTCCTGTTTACCTCAGTATACTAGTCCTTTTAAGAAAAATTATTTGTGCTTTGTATGAGTTGTGAGCTGAAGTTTTTGCTATCTTTTTTGCATAGAACAACAGTTTTATTGAAAGAACAATATGAGACAAAGTATCATTGTTGGTTCTATAATATTTGCTACTGAGACTATAGCTTAAAGAAAAACAACTTATGTATTGGCTAAAATAACATAATTTGATTTTTCAAGGGAAAATTAGAATTCTAGAAAACAAGCCTCCATTATTAGAATTATAGTCTCCAAGTAATTAGAAGATTTTTCTGATAAAGTTTGCAGAGACATTGATGTGCTTTTTTGATATCCTTTGACAAAATGTTCCCAAATAAAGATTTGCATAACTCAGTGAAATAATATAATCTAAAAGACCAAGGCATGCTGTTACAAATTCATTCTTGCAGTAAAAATTCATTCAGAGTTAAAACTGAACTAATGGAATTTAATGTAAAAGTATTAAAGGGTCATTGATATAGTTCACATCCCACATTAGACATCATTTTTAAGAAATTGCCACTTGTAATAATTAGTGCAGTATCAAAGAACTAAGAAATGTTTCCCTTTTATAATAACGTATCCATATTAGATCAGGTTTTCTTTGTATACCTCAATCAATATATATGACAACAAATTGAATGCAGAAACTGACATGAGAATTCATTGTCACACACTAAAAAACTTAGCAATTTTTTTTAATTCTTAAGTTTAATTGCTAAAAAGAAAGTATTGAAGACATTTCACATAAACAAAAGATTTTTAAAGTTGACGATACATTAAAGAATTCTGAAATCAAAAAATGAGAACTTCAGTTTGTGTGTTTAGACACACACACCCCTTATTTTTACTCTGTCATTCTTAATAGTTCTAGAGCTGTTTACTTCATTAAGTGTACTGATACACTGATACTTCAGGTAATATGGAGAAGTCACACTGAACATCTCTAAATCGGTATCCTATTTCTCCCGCTATAATGCAGAGTAAGCAGACTTAAGTTCATGTACTAGGAAGTATTTTTACTTAACATTGCTTTATCTCTACATTCTGATAAGAAGATGCTACTACTAAAAATTGAACTAAATTCATTGCTCAAAATGTTGTGAAATCAGTATTCCAAGTTAGAGAATTTTCTTTCAATTTGTCCAGATATATTTCACCCCAGGTTATTATTATTCTGCTGTCACCACACTATATCTTATTTCACTATTAATCATATTCTGATCTAAAGATGTGTGCTAATGTATGTAATGATGGATGGATGGGTGGATGGATGGATGGATGGATGGATGGATGGATGGATGGATGGATGGATGATGAAGGATGGATGGGTAGAAAGGTCATTTTCAGTTCTAGGTTTACACTTTCATGTGGAATAAAAATTATCTATATCAAAAGAATACGTGGTTGACAGAGAAAGGTACTACCATCAGCCTAAATGCAACACACATTGTTAAACTGCGGTATGTTTTCCCTAATTCCACACAGGCAGATTACAGATGTCCTGCTGGCTAACATTTCCTGGTAGGCAATCTGAATGGCTTCCAGGAAATTGCTAATGGCCTTCATTTTACTTAAAATCTAGGCTGTAATTAGTAATACTTTTTCTTATCTATGCTTGTTACAATGTTTATTTTCATCATAGCAATTTGAAAGAAAAAAGTGAAACATCTTGTTTTTGAATTATATCAAAATGTAATCTCTTTTATTTCGATATGTCACCAAATAGACTAATACATATTTAATGTAATCATAATTGTGTAAGAATACTTTGGATCATTTTTACTACTAACCAATTTTGCCTCATTTACCACGCTTAGCTCTAGCTATTGCTAAAATTAGCCTTTTAAAAATGGAATCAATAAGAATATTTTATAATTGGTAACTATTTTTACATACAAAAATATTTTATAAGTGAAATTTTTGAAATCAGATATGATTTTAAAGTTCTGTGTTTTTCATTATAATAATTAGCTACTAAAAAGAAGTTACAGATTCTTATATAGTGAATTTAAAATATGATTTTGTGGTCAATGTAATAATAACAAAGAACAATTTTAGTCAGTGTTATAGTTATAACCAGCATTATTATTAAACTTCAGTATTTTCTCTTATGTAAACACATATTACATTAATTAAAGCTAACTGATCCTTTCCTCAACATATAGATTTCTTTTAATCCCAACAGTTAAAAATGATTCTAATGTATTATAATACCTTAGACCTCAATCATATAGCAGTAATTTTTGCTAGTAGCTTTTGTTTGAATTTTAATTAAGCAGACCTTGTGTCTCCAACCCCAAGTGGGGGGAGATTTTAATTGCTTGTATGTATATCACACAGACTTCAAAAGAAGTAAAAGATGTTTATAACAGAGAGTACAAAAGAGAGCTTTGAAACGTCTACATTCATGCAAAATGGTATAATTACAAAACTGTGGATATTGCTGTACTATAACGCATATATGTTTATAAAACTAACTGTAGTGTTCATTTATTGTTAGCAAAAGGAGTTCGTGAATTCTACAATAAACACTCATTATTAATCAACCAAAAGACTATGTAAAGGGGACTAAATATTAAGTGAGAAATATTAAGTTTCTGCCTTGGTACTATAAAATGTGATTTAGAGCTGTAACTTTTCTAGATATTCCTGAGAGCAAGAATCACTAAAGTAGGCAAACTTTGTTGATTTTACTGGAGTTGAAAAGTGGCAGATGATTCACCTCTAAACATTCCCAGATTTTTGAAAGTTCTCTCAGTTAGAGATATCACTGTTAAGTTTGTCAATGGAAATTCAAGAAAAATGTATTTATAAAGGAAAATGCAAAGTATACAGTCATAGCTCTTGTAAAACCACTCTAGTCCTTCTGTGGTTGTGTACAAAGAAAATATTAGCAACTGTGAATCACTATTCCTAAAAAACAGTATTCTGTAGAAAGCACAATGTATAGAATAAGCAGTCCAAGTACTTAGGTAGAGTTTAGGACCTTGCTATAAACTGAACAAAGTAGGGGAGAGAATCCCCATTAAGATAGTATCCTGGGCCTCCCTGGCGGTGCAACGGGTTGAGCAGTTGAGCGCTGAGCTGTGAAGCATCCGCAGCACAGCAGCACAAGTTGATCCCAGGCCAGGGAGGGGACCCACAAGGTGCACCAGACCTCTCCTGCCTCGCCACACACTGCTCCCCTCAGCAGTGTGCTTCAGTAGATCTGCGTGTTCTGCTCCCCTCTCTCTCTCTCTGGTGAATCCTCTCACCTCCCACAACTCTGGCCTGTACCCTAGCTCTCGTATGCATAAATAAATAAATCTTAAAAATATATAGTATCCTGTGATGAAGAACACCAATTTTACAGAAACAAGATAAGATTCATTCTGACACTCTGGTGATAACAGCACTGCTTAAGTTACTTCAAGAAAGCCTGCACTATTCCATCTTCAAAGATCCATTATGTACTGAAAAACACCATGATTTTTGTGTTACCTTAATCTCCCCCAAAGATTTATGTTTACAATCAAAACTAAAAACAATATCAGGATCTCAGTGGCACATAGTAGTAATATTATAATAAATTTACATTTGAATTCAGTGTGTTTACAAAGCACAACTGCAACTTGTGTGCACTGTCAGATGCGAAGCAGTTCCTGCTTTTAGTTCTCTTAGTAACAACTGCAATGAAGCAACAGGAAGTAATGCTTAATCTTTAATAGTAAAGCATTTCAGTAAAATTTAGGCTCTAGAACAACTTCTCAAACACACTAATTAAATAACTATAATAAAAGAGTGCATTTCAAAAAAGACAGAGGTCCCTGGCAGAATTTTCTATTTAAATACATTTGTTTAATCACTTTTATCTCATCAGAAAGATTCATATTTCTAAGCATCAGGAGAACATACCTACAAGTACATCTACCTTACACCCTAGATGTAAATATTGAAATAATCAAAAATGACCATGAAGGAAAACAGTATTTTCCTTATTTGGTTCATATAACATAATTATTTTTTGTGTCTTATCATCTGTGTGTTTGACAAACATGAGCACAGTTTGTGCTAACTCAAACAACCAACATTACTGTTTCTCTGGCACACTGCCCAGGGAGGCGCCTTCACACCAAGAAGGAGATGCCAGCCACAGCATCGAGGGGCATGTGTGTAAAACAGGGGGGCTGACTAAGATTTTCTCACATAAACCACAGAAAGTAGACCCATCCATGGAGATAAGGGATGAATCTTACTGCTTTAGATACCATTCAGTATATCATGACTGCATTTGTAAAGGCTTTATAAATGCATTTATATGCTTTATGAATATATATACATGTGTATGAATGTATATGTGTGTATATATGTGTGTATGTATGTATAACTTCTGGTATCCTCACTCCTTTAAAACAAGTTAAACAATAAGTTAAATATATATATATATATATATACACACACACACACATACACACATACACACACATACACAAAATGGGTCATGGTCCTTACCAGTAATTCTGTCTTATCTTGTCCTTCTACCATGCTATTCCTTCTTCACTCTCATTTGGATATAGATCCAAAGAGAAAGAAAAAACCAAAACTGCATGGCCTAAACTCACTCCTGCTTTGCTGTACTGCCTCACTTATAGAAAAAGTGGTAGAAATGAGCTAGTTTGGTTGTTGTGTATTGTGGGAAGGAGAAATACCCAGAAGTCTTCTCTTTGTCCCCATTGCAGAATTTCAGGACTGAAAAATTTGAAAATTACTTTATTATAATTAACAGAGGCTTCATAGAAGCCTTCAGGAAACAAAATCTACAAAACCACTATGAGATACCACCTCACCCCAGTGAGAATGGCACATATCAAAAAAAGTAGCAACAACAAATGTTGGCGAGGATGTGGAGAAAAAGGAA
>JAGFMF010011390.1:5403320-5429365 GCA_019455555.1 Galemys pyrenaicus
CCTATGTTTATAGCAGCACTCTTTACAATAGGGAAGACCTGGAAACAACCTAAATGCCCAAAAACAGATGAGTGGATAGGGAAGCTGTGGTACATATACTCCCACAACTTTCTAATGACCTTGAACAAAATCACTTAATTTGCTCTCCATCTCATTTTACTCATACGTATTTTCCTCAATGGGTTGATAGAAGGACCAAATTAAATAACAGAGGTGATTTAGTACATATTTTTTCTCAGTGAACAATAAAGCACCTTATAAAAGTACTCACTGTATTTATATACATAGGAAGTAGATAATATGTTGAAATTCAGTCTTCTAATTAAGAAAACATAAAAACCCTTAGTATTAATTTGGAAAACCTCAGGAGGTCATGTTAACATTCTATCAGAGTAGGAATAATCTCTACAACATATCTGTTTAAAATTTCCAAGATTTTAAATTTTCAAATTTTCACTGATTTAATTTCTTATTTAGGGGTTTCAGAAATAACTGCTTTAATTCATTTAGATAGTAAGACATTCACTTGAAAGCACTATTTTTAAGTAAAACCTAAAGAAGAAATTATTAATGTTGTTTCTTAATAAGTAATAATATTAAACTCACTGAGGTTGAAGATTCATTTTTCAATACTTCTCTTATCCAACTGTCTACATTTTCATTCTTCCTCTAGCACCTAATCCACAACATAGAACTTTTCAACAGTACTAACAGTGGTGATGTTTTCTCCCTGCCAAGTTTCATTAAATTCTTAAATCCAAAAGCAAAAAAAAAAGGGTCTGAAAAAACCAAACCAATAACAGACCCTTGATATATGACCACAAAACTGAGCGACCAGAAGAGAAGGACAGAGGAGTGTCAGTGAGGAAGGAAAATTGAGGACTCACTGGAATTTGGTAGAGCAACTGAGTTTTGGTGGTGGTAATGGTGTAAAAACATATTTGTAAAGACTTGAACCTATAACCCCACCTAAAACAAATATAATGATACAAACCAGATTTGTCTAAATAAACATAAATGTAAAAAATAAGAATGACATAAAAATAAATCAGTTAGCACTAACATAAAACTTTGCTATTCAAAATATAATGACTGAGAATTCTAAAAACTCAAATGTAGGGATGAACAAAGTTATTTTTACAAATATAGTCATGGCTAAACTTATTTTTTATTAAACATAAATTATTTAAAATGAATTCAGACATAATTTTTAATTAACTTAATTTAGGATGCTAGAAGGGATCAGGAAAAAATATAAGGAAAGCAAGGAAGGGAGAAATATAATAAAGGTAAAAGCAAGAATAAATTGTTAGCAACTGACAAGGAGCAGAATTGATAAATATATCCTAAAAATGGATCCTTGCTGGAGTGAAAGCTGGAAGGGACAATATATAGAAAACCACTTAAAATTGAGGGTCAAATTTTAAATGGAATATATACCGAAAAATAAATAGAAGACAGAAATAATTGAGACCTCCCTGGTGGCAGAAGGGGTTAAGCTGCAGCACTGTGAAGCTATCTAGAGTCACTACAGCCCCATTTCTATCCCCTACCAGGCAGGTGACCCACATGGCACAGAAGACCTCTCCTTTCTTGCCCACTGCTCCCCTTAGCAGTGCATTTCTTGTCAATCTGCCTGTTTTGTTCCCCATTCTGTCTCTGGTGAATCCTCTCATCATCACCACCCACCCACAAGCCTTTGACCTGCACCCTAGTTCTTGTATGTATAAATAAATAAATCTTTCAAAAAAGAAACAGAAATAAGAATATTGTATATTAAATCAATAGTATCATATTTGAAATCTCAATGAAATACACAATTTTGAGTTAGTTTGCCCTAGAAAATAACTAAAAAGTATATTTAAAGACAAAATTGCTAAAGAAAGAAAATGTAAAGCAACTAGCCTAGAAAATAACTAAAAGGGATATTTCAAGACAAAACTGCTAAAGAAACTATCTCTAAAGAAAACCGTAGGTATAGATATTTTATGAGTATTTCTTTCAGAATTTTAAGAAATAAGTAATTCACATGTCATTTATTCAATATTTTATATAGCCTAGAAAATGAAGGCTTCCAATTCAACAATGAGATCTGGTACTAAAAATTAACAAAAATGATGCAAAAAAATTTTAAAAATCACAAACTAATCTCATTTATGATTATGGATGCAAAAATAACTGCAATATGAGCAAATAAAATTATGCAGCACATTAAAACAAGACTACACCATGACTAATCGGGGTTTATTTCATCAGTAAATTTGAAAAACAAAAACCAATGAAACATGCCATAAAATAAAATGCAAGTTATAATAAAAACTCCTAACAAACTATGACTAAAATGGTTTTAACTGATTAAAAATAAAATCAACAATAGTTAATGTAATAATTAATGGTAAAATGTTTAAGAGAATGCACAAATTAAAGACAAAAATTCGCTATCTCCTATACTACTTCATATTATTCTTGACATTCTAGACCATGTAATAAGAGAAAAGGTAAATAAAAAAGGGATATATAACTTTCAAGAAGAGAAGAAAAATTTAATTGAAATATGACCAGAACTAATAACAGAAAATTACAAAATTAATCAGCAAAAGAAAAAGCACAAGATTCCTGAGCATCCCTAAAAACAGTAACAAAAAGAATACAGAATAGATACTATCTCACATACCAGAGCAAGAAAATATCCTGTATTATAGAGAAAACATCAAAAGTAATATGCAGAATCTATGTTTAAAAGAATAAACATCATTGAGGCACATAATGGAATTGAATATACGATTTTTTTCTCACCTCAATTTTTGTATATATATTTTATATCAGAATTACAATAAGATAGGTGGGTTTTTTTCCTTCTAATTATGTTTTCTTGGGAAAAGTTTATTTATATTACTGTATTTGTTTTAGGGGTTATAGGTTCAAACCTCCAAAATGTATGTCTTAACACCATGTTGATAAACTAATAAATGATTTCAAATATAAAATCAGTATATAGTAAAAGATGTTACTTCAAGTTAGAAAATATAAGAAGGATTATTAATAAATGTTGTAAAGATATTTGGTTAAGTGTTTGAGAAAAAATTAGTTGAAATTAAATGTAAAAATATAATTAAAAAGAATTGACAGAAAATATAGTAGGATATTATCTAACCTCTGAGTAGAGGAAGTTTTTCTAAACAAATCCCAACAAATAAACTGTGTTTAAAAGGATATGGGAAGAGTTAATAGCAAAAGCAAAAAATGAAGATGACAAAAACCAACAATTTGTTATAAAGAGTACCATTAAAATATACAATGAATCAAGAGTCTTAGAAAATCAGAACTAGATAATTCTTTAAAGGAAAAATGGGAAAACAACATAAATACGTAATTCACAAAGAAAGAAATACTTTATAAAAGAAAGTTTATGTAAAACTCTTCATATTTAAAATAATCAAAGTAATTCAAATTAAATTAGCAAGAATATGTAATTTTCCTCAACAAAGTAGAAGGTGTTTTTCAGGCAATTTTAACAATTTTTATTGATAACAAGAGAACCCTTGTAAATATGTTGGTGATTATACAGAACACATATCTCTCTGAAGGGCAGTATGACAATAATAACCAAAAACCTTTTTAAAAAGAATATAGCTGAATCAGAAATTTCACTTTTCAGGAATGTAGCCTAAGAAAATAATCACTAATAAGTCAGGAAGTATTAATAAAAAGCTTTCCAATGTTCAAGGTGCTGTTTAGTAGACAAACAACAAAAACAACTTAAATGTCACATAAAAGATTTAATTAAATTACAAGAACTTCACTTTATGAAAATTTTTCTGCAAATAAAAATATTATAGACTGGCAACAATGCAAAACAAGTCCTCATAGGAAGGAAAATCCTGCTTCATATCACCAGCCATTCTCCTATCAGCCTCTCTTCACTTAAGTACTTTCTATTAATTTTCTGTATTTATTGCTAGCTTATTTACATTATGGTTAAATAATGCAATTTATTGAAACTTGTTTGAAAAAATACACATGTGAGCGTTTGCAAAAGTTTCATGTGAGATCAACCCAATGGACACAAATACTTTAATTCAAAAGGATACCTGCACTCCTATGCATTATTTGTAATAGGTAAGACCTGGAAACAACCCAAATGCCCAAAAATAGATGGCTGGATCAAAAAGAAAAGTATACACAATGGAATACTCTTCAACAATCAAAAAAGACAAACTAATGCCTTTCACAGCAACATCGATGGAGCTAAAAGAAATTCTGCTCAGTGAAATAAGTCAGAAGGAAAAAGAAAAATATTGGATGGTTTCTCTTATAAAAATATTGGAGAAACATAGAGGAACCAAACAAGGGATCAGAGAAAAAAATAATAACAATTAAAACAAAACAAAACAAAAATAAACATAAGCCAGAGATATTCAGCTGTGGGGGTAGGGGCAGGGAGAGGGATCAAACAGGGGTGGGAAGAGCACAAGAGACTATGGTGATGGTGCACAGGTGAATTGGTAGTGGAAATTCTATGGGGACTACACCCGAGAAAAAAAAGCAAACACTGTAATAAAAAGCAATAATCATAATAAAAGTTTCATATAATAAAAAAGTGTATATTCTCTAATTGTTTAGTACAGATATGTATAATTGACCATTTGATCATGCTTCATCAGTATGTCAAATTTCTAGAAGTTGTGTTAAATTTCTTATCATTATATTATTCTTCTGAAAATCTGTAGGCTTCCTACTGGTATCTTACTTCTGTTTTATGTTTTTATTAAATCTACAGTCATTTAAAAATACAATGACATTAGAAGATGACCTACTCACAGGGAAATTCACAATGTCATAAAGTGGGAAAAACAAACTATAAAAGAGGACAAACTATAAGAAAAACAAACTGTAAAAGAGGACAGTTCAAAATTTAAAAGAAAAAAATTAGCATCTATATGTATAAATTAAAGTTGAAGGATATATACTATAAGTAGAATGAAACAATTCAAATTTATTTTATCTTTGTTTCTATATTTTGTAGTAAAATTATATATGAATTTTATAAGAAATTAAGATCTATTAAAATACGTAATGCTTGAGATATAATATTAAATACTAATAATGCACAATAATATACATTCCTTAAAGATAGTATTTGGGTCACTTTAAAATTTCAGAATAATAATACATAATCTAGGTGCATGGTAACTAGCATTTTCTTACCTAGACTAAAAATATGTGTTGAGTTGTAATAACAGTTGAAGAAAACTATTTGAATAATATCTTAATTTTTTTAAATTTTTAATTATAATACTGGTGTATTTTCTATAAAAATATTTATGGTGACAAAATGTTAAAAGAAAAGGGACAATAAAATTAAGTAAATAAAAATGAAAAATTTAGTAAGAGTGTTATATTCTATGTCCATAAAACTGAAAACATCAAATGGAAGTCTATATGTCCTATACAGAACACAGAAAACAAACATTTGAAAAGTTTAATTTTTTATGTGTTTCATCACTTTGAAATTTAAACAATTTGATTATCTAAAATACAGTAAGATCAGATTTTTGTATTTTAACCTCATAATCAGAATCAAGAATAAAATGAAAAGTGGGGAATGGCAGATGACCCAAAGCATAAAATGATGCTGAATCATAACATAATAAAATGTTAATTTCCACATTACTAAGAGAAAGCAGGACTCCCATCATTCATGCTGGCAAAAGCTTGCCTTTGCATAAACCATTCTGTTCTCACTGTTATAAAAAACCAATGGCTTCAAAAAAACCCACACAGAATAACGTGTAAAGTAGCACACATCATTTTATTGTAGCTGAACAGAGAATATGTCACTAATGATTTTCTTTCTGCCTTTAAGTTATAAGTTCAGTTTCTTTTTTCCAAAATAACAAATGGCCTTTATGAATTCAAAATGGAAGAAGTGAAATTCAAAATAATATTTAGTTTCCATTTGATGTTGATAGTGTAAAAATGAAGTTATTAATTTTTCACTGGGAAAGAGAAGACTTCATTTTCTCTTTGTTTGAGTTGAACACAACATGCCTTGAACACTAGGAAATTGTCTGTAATTACTTTAAAATAATATTTTCATTATGTATTGATAATTTTCATTTTAAATGAGATATTGTCCATCACCAATAGGAATATTCACCTGAACTTATTTGATAAATTCAGAAATCTAATGTAAGTTCCCAAATTATTACTGCAAATCAAAATGTGGACTGTAGAGGACAACTGTTAGAATTCATGAATGACCATGATTCTATTAAAAAAAAAAAGATGCTCACCCTCATAAGGGTCAGAGGTCATGAATTGTTAATCCTGTGAAATCTGTTTCAGATTAATCAAACTTGATTCTATGGACATGTTAATAATAATGACCATAATTTATTCTCATGAGTATTTTCTTAAGTACCAGGTACTGCTTTAAAACTTCTTATCCATGGAATATAAATAACAAAAATACATGACAAAACACAGCAAAAACAAGGGGACACTGTGAGTGAAGTATGTGCACATGTGAAGAAGTGAAAATGTAATCCCATAGTATATAGAAATGTAAAAAAAAAATGTAAATGACTGACATTTTTAACTTAAAAAAAAGCTTTATTAAGAGAGATATTAACTCTCTTAGTGAGCTTATGAGGTAAGTACTATTATTATCCCCATTTTAGACATGAGAAATCCGAAACAAAGTAAGTTTATGACTTGTCCTACCTAAGTCACGCATTTAAGTGACAGAACCGGGATTTAAACAAGGTAAACAAGCCGCAGAATCTACCCATAATTCATGATGTGCAACACATTCTATGAACTTCTTAATATGTGTTCCATTGACCCTTTTTAATTAGAACAAATTCCAATAAATGATTTGAATTTACAAAATAGGTCACTATTATAATTTCAAGATGAAGGACTGAATTTTCTTTAGTTTTTTTCTTCACTTTTGACATATTTTTTCTTTTTCATACTTTACATATTTTCATCCCTATAATTTATATACATCATAAAATTTACTTGCTTTATTAAGTAAATTAATAAAGCAACTTATACTATAAACTTTATATTTATAGACTAATACAAAGAGAGGGCAAAAATTTTATTCTGTATACATTGCAAAGAAAAAAAGTTTAAGGAAACATTGTATTTTATCTTCTTATATAGAAAAAAATTAGAAGTAATAATTTAATGTCAGAGTATATAAATGAGCAAATGTGTTGTTACAAAAAATAATATTCTACATTAATAGGTTTGATATTTTAATATTGTACCTTTGATTTCTCCAAGAAGTTCACTGGTATTTAGTCTTTCCATTTTTTCCTTCCAATCTTTTGAAAGTAGTTTTTCCATGCAGGAGGAATCTATTAAAATAAAAAAGTATTTAAAATATTACATAAATATATTTTACAAGTATTAAAATAATTCAAATCCTTAAGACCAATTCATAGAGAAATTCTCACATTTAAAAGTGTGCAAAACCATTTGTTGCAAAAAAAGTTGCAAAACCCCAGAATATAGATAATTGCATAGTTCTATTGCAAACTACCACAACTATATCTATTTTTACCAGAAAAATATTTAAGTTATTATGTGGGAGGGGGACAGATAATGCTCAATAATATTAGCTTCCCAGTATATTTGTAATTCTATTAACCTTCAATCAGCATTATCATTTCTTAGACTGATAGAACAGGAAAAGGTGCTCTGTTACAGGTTTAAGTAGATGTTATTTCTTTTAATCCACGTTATTTTCTTTTTAACTCTAAGCAAAATTCATGTGCTATTCAAGAAAGAATGACATATCTTCAAGGGAGAAGAGACCAATCAACTTGTAATCAATTAGTCCTTTAAAAAGTAATAAACATATGGCAATTTTTGTAAAATCCCACGTTAGAGCAAAATGCTAAGAAAATAAAGTTAAGATGTCCTCTGTTCCCAAGAATGAAAACTGCTAAAACTTTTCATACATTTAAAGAGAGATGCATGTTCTTTTAAAGCAAATGCTTTTTTAAACACAATTTTCCTTACGGTATCTCTAAATAGCACTAAGTTACTACAGAATTATTATACTTGTTTCCACAAAGCTTCATAATATTTGCAGAAATTTAAACTTTAGAATGTATTAATAACCAGCAAGTTTTTCTCAATGAGTTATGTTTTTCATTTCTACTTACATAGACTTGCAACTAGTTACTGCTTACAACTATTTACGTCCACTTTTTAAGACTCAAATCTTAAGAAATAGGCCACTTTTCCAAAGGAGAATGAAGATTTAAACACTAAAACCTACTGCAAAGCATACTCCCATTAAACTTTAACATTCCAAGTGTCAAAATTCCGATAACTTCTTTTTAAATTTATATTTAAAATAGTTACTTCAATTCCAAATGCCTTTTCTCTCTCATATCACTACCTATCTCTTTAGAATTTTCCCTTTCATTTTTTTCCTCCAACTTCTAAATCCTCCTTGAATTTTTCAGTATGATAGTAAGGTCAAGATGGATCTACAGGATTTTAGAAACTAGGTAAGCTGCAGAATAAGAAAGTGAGCTCTGTGTAAAAGATGAGAAGACCACTGCAGGTTAGAAAGTATTGGTGAAAACAATTAACATTTGTTCATGACATGATCAATCAGGGAATGGATGCAATCCAGATCAGTGTGTCCTGAAATGGCTGATAAAGAGCAACCATTCAAACTATCACAGAAGCTAAAGTTCTTTCTAAATAGAAGTCAGCTTGATTCTATTAAGTGAAAACTGCCTGCCCCTTTCCTTACTTCTTCCCTCATCTTTTCTCCCTTTGAGCATTCTTTTCTCTTCCTTTTGCCCTTATGATTTCCTTAGACTTCTCTAAATGGCCTAGTCACTGTGATTAAAAATTAGATTCTGAGTGACCAAACAGAGCCTATATGCATATGCAAATTTTCAGTTTATATTCAATTGCCAAAATGGTTTCTTGCTACTTTTTTTAAAAGAAATTTGAGAAAAAGGTGTATAATTTGTTCAGTATGAATTTTGTTTTCTACTAATATCACAGAAAAGAAAATCCTAGATTTGAGTCAAATAAATCTTCAAAGCCACGCCTCTCAGAGATAATCTCAATTTGGATTTACATTTCTAAGAGATTTATATACTATCAGAACATGACTAAGAATAGTTAACAAAAAGTCTTTAACATCCCATCTTACCCAGTTTAGTTACTTTTTATTGTTTTTTACTCTTTTATATATTTTATACATTGCACTAAGCTAGTAACCACTGATAAAAATGCTAAAGCATCATTTGTCTAGCTAGAAGTGGAGCTGAAGCACATATTATATTGGTCAAAGACAAAAGCTTAATTTACTAGTAATGATCACAAATTCATAACAACTTCATAAACTAACATTAGATACACACTAAATGTAAAACAGGCTAAAATATGTCTCTCATTTCTATAAATAGGCCTGAAATCCCTGAGACCTCCAGAAAAAGAATACTGAAACTTCATGGGAGAAAAATAGAACTATATGAACAACAGGAACACACACTTCAAACATAAATCAAACCATGTGGACACAACTTCACATAACAGCTACTCATTGATAAAATGGTTAATAACTTCAAAGCATTTTACATTCCTATTAAAAAATTAGTCCTCACCTAAATGCTGAGTTAATCTAGCTGAGTTCCCACTTCAGTAGAAGAAACTAAGGGGGAAAAAAAAAAATGAAGCAGCTTTGCATGTCTATATTTATAGCCCATGAAAATATTTAGCTACAGATACTGATTGCCTTTATCTATAGGACAATAAAAGTCACTATATACAACCTTATCAATGTTTATCTTAATTCTAGATTCCAGGAAGACTCAAAACTCGAGGCAGTGTCTTGAAAAACTCTTAGCTTTTTAACTTAATTATCTGACTGCCAAAACTCTAAGGGCATATCACAGTTAGTACTATGAATGTTCCATGCTGTAATATAAAGCAAGTAAGTGAGGGGAAAAGACGAGAGGATGCAGAATGTTAATAAACACCATAAAAACAGAGGTGACAACCAATGGTCACCACTGAAAACTTTCTGATTTTCAATGACAAGTTATATAAAAGTTAAAAGTTTAATGAAAATTTATATTTTTTAATTTCCCACTTAAAACAATATCCAGGTAAGGATGCAGATTAAAAGTAAGTATTTATCTGCCTGTGTCACACCCTTAAAAACCTGCTTTTCACATGGGGATTACAATTAATGGCAAGTATATGTAAATTTTAAAATATTTTAATAAAAAAAAAAACCAGCTTTTCAGAGGTAATTTATCAGATTAGACTTTGCCCTATTCTGGTTATGCATAAATGCAAAATCCAAAGAGGTCAAAAAATCAGGACTATTAAAAATCAAATCCTGGATGTTCTCACTTATATTTTATCAAAGATATAAAATATTTTGATATACTAAAATTAATTTTCAATTGCAAGGTTTTTTCTTTTCCTTTAAAAATTTAAGTTTTCTCTTAGGAAAATGGACAAATTCAGAAATATTTTTTTTATAAATATCCTGCCTAATGGATTACAAAACAATGTTTCTTCCTAAGTATCTAGATTTTAGGTCAGGAAAGTTGGGAATGCTTTATCACATTTGGTAATGATTTTGCCTGCTAATAAACTTCATAAAACAAAAGGAATTTGAAGTGGGTGTATGAGATATTTATTTATTAGTCTATATGACAATATTTTAGGAACAATTTTAGATTATTTCTAAGTAAACAAAGTACCACCAGTATTAACTCCTGTTCTCCACAGAAAAAACATATTTCAAATGGGTCAAAACAAATAAATAATTATCATTAAAACTAGAGTGAGGGGGGAAAAAGGATAATGAAAAAAGTCTTCAGTGTACTTTAATAAAACAATTTACCTGTGACTAAACATTTATTATTCCTTTTAAGCTCAAACTGTTAGTTAGAAATGCCAAAACATTACAAACATGGTGCACAAAATATCTTTAGAATATTTTAGTGAGGAAAGACAATGATGCTGCTCCTATTTTACAGTAGGAATCATAATTTTCAAATGCAGTAAATTTTCTATTATCCAAGAACTTATCAAAAGTATCCTTGACCTTGATTTACAACTAATTCTGACAATATATATTTATATCCTTGCTGATCATCCATCCCACATTTTTCATTAGGAAACAAAGATACACATGCCAGTTACTGTACATTTTTCCACAGTGACAAGTGCTCCACAATACAGTGGTATAAAATTGGAGCTTGGAGAGCTTGAAGAGCACTCTTAAATTTTAATTAAAACCCTCCAAGCTCACTAAAAATAATTAGACACTAAAATGTGCCAGTTTTATTTTGAAGTCACTATAACGTACAAAGCACACCGCCTGACGACTGCTGGTGCGCTCCTTCTCTCTCTCCCTCTCTCCAGTGAAACAACTAATCTTCTGAAATGAACAAGGGGGTTTAAACAGAGGCTGTCTTCAGGCCTGCTCCATGCGAGGAGGCTGAGAGAAAAGAAGTCAAAGTGGGTTTTTCAGCGTGCATCAAATGAATTTAGACTTGTCTGACCAAGAGTTCGAATCACTGACAAACTCTAGATAAAATTCAGTCTGCAAGGAATAACACAAGTCATATCACTGATTTTTTTTTATTCAAAAGTCAAACCTTTAACCTCTTAAATGTTTTTGCTATCTTAAAATATCTCATACAATGCTATATTCCATCCTATTTTTAGCCAAGCATCAAGAGAAAGCATGCCTTTCCCATACAGCAGGGCAGTGATATAAACATCAACACAGATGCTCTGCCAGGAAGAGCTGGACTTCTCAAGCACTTGATCATTAAGGAATGCACCAACTGTTTTGGATAATCTCGTGCCAGCTCCCCTTTTGCTCCACACTCCCCTCTGGGAGTGGCCAATCTTGTCCTAATTTTTCATTTTACTCCTCCATAGGCCCCCTCTTTCCCCAAAAAATGAGAAATGGCATTTATGCCTAGCAATGAAAAAGCAGGCTCACTTCCCCAAACAGGCCAAAACTTTAAAACAATTAACCCTCCCCTCTTCTTTGAGATAAATTACTAAGTATAAAATGCAATCTGTTTCCTTTGTTTATTCAATATGAACAATTTGTAAATGACTCAAGGATAAAATTCAGAAAATGTTGTGCTAAATTAGAACCATTATAAACATGCTAATGACTCAATGCTTGAGTAAAACATGCATGATCAGTGTGAAGAAATAGATTTAGTTCCTGTGAAATTGTGTTGTGCTGCCTTAAAATGTTTTGGCCATTAAATCAGATATATTCCTTCCAGGAAAAATGTTAATTCCACAACCACTTTACTAGATAATATACTTTGTGTGTGAGAGAGAGAAAGACAGAGAGAGACAGAAACAGAGAGAAGTAACCTACTGACAAGTATCATTAGAACTGTTAAATGCAAAATTTTGGCATGTTCATATGAGGGGAAAAGCCCCGCATTTGAAATTTGCCAGAAACTTACATATAGACATCATCACATTAGGTGCTATAGTCTCTCTTTGCACTGTTATCATTGTTTGATAATTTTTCATAGGGACCACTTGAAACTGGCACTGAACATGCATTCGTGGAACTCACAATGTTCTACATGCATTGGCGAGAGATATATCTTTAATCTGCTTTCCAATTCTGCTTAGCATCTAGGACAAAATCAGAGGAATCATTCAAAACCAAATTCCTCTCCCATATTCATCAAATACAACTACTACAGATTCTGATATAGGGAAATATCTAGGAAGTGATTCAGAGGATCACAGCCTGCTGCTACAGTTGGAAGAAACTTCCAAAATCATTAAGAGGAACACCATCATTTCAGAAAAAAGGGAACAAAGTCAAAATAAGGAAGTCATCTTACCTTGCCTGAGGTCAAATAGTAACATAGCCCAGACTCTGAGTCAGTGTTGTTTTTACTAAAATAGCTATTCAATAAATCATTGGAACATCAGTTTTATAGTCTCCACGATATAGCATCCAAAAGTAGAAAAATAAATAATTATATCTATTATTGTTTCAGAAATGAGGTGAACACCTTATTTCTTTGGAGAAGAATGTTAAAAATGTCAATGTCTAACAGTGTAGGTCAATAGGGTTCAAGTGTCAATTCTTCCACACACACTCCAGTATGCTGTTCTTCCTGTTCTCTCACATTTTCTTTTCCAGAATGGTGTGTTGTGAACTAAAAGTTTTCCTTTCCTGAACATCATCTACTAAGAATAGTTAAGGTGCTGCTGAACTCAAAATGTGACCCTTTTCAAATTAAGTTTTATTTTTGTATACAAGAAGTATATGTGCAGACTTAGGTCTTAGTTTTGCATTGTAGCTAATTGTCCATGACACCTTAAAATGTACCACTATTTTAATGAAATAAAAATATCCTATTATAAATACAGCTATAGCATCATCTCATGACCCTATATTCTCCTGCTCCATTGACAAAAGCTAACATTTTCAAACCATATAACACAGGACACTGCTCTTTGGGTTCTACAAATGTTTTGTTTAATTTTACTTTTCAAAAGTATATTTGACAGTTTTTTTTTTAACTAAATTGGACTATAGAAACAATTTTCATCAACCTTATCTCCATATACTCTCGTTTTATTTCTTTGGGAAATATTTCTGAATGCCACTGTTGTCCTGATGGAGTTGTCAATCACAATGCTCTACTCCCTGCCTCTTACTGCTCCTCCCAGCCACAGAGAGAAATCCAACCCAGTTGGAATTCTCTGATGGAACAATCTGGAGAAGTTCTCTTGTGCCCATGTTACTTATAGAAACTGTAAGTAAATAGACCCATGAGTGTCTTGGCCATCCTCCCTAGCATGTAAGGAGGAGATAGAAAATCTATCGGCAATAAGAGTGAATGATGTCAAAAGGATATATAGAAAAAAAATTTTTATATCATGTTAGTATACACATCAAAAATAGCTAAAACAAAATTGTACTCTTAGATTTCTTGGTAATATAAGCCAATGTAATTCCATTTTTGCTTAAGCTATTATGGGTTTCTGTCAGTACAATTAAAAAAAAATTGAACAGCATGGAAACATAATAAAATGTGTCTTATATACTCAAATGTACTTTTCAAATTCTTGACACACTGGAAATCACCACTGAATTAATTTGTACTAGTAGGTTAAAATATCTATTATGCAAAACTTGAGATAAATCTCTTGATTTATTGAAAGATACACAAAGACTTTAAGGTAAAACTATTATAGGACTGCTATTTACAATTATTAGCTACTTGAATTAGGATTTTCTGAATATGGTGCAATGACCACAAAAACACAGCAGAAATAAAGTAGAAGTTGAGAATCATTTGAAAAGCAAACCCCCCCCCAAAAAAAATCCTTCAATCTGAGGTCAACAGGCCTCAGTTTCAGTTTTGTATTCATCAGAACAACTTGGGTGTTTTGGATAATTGATTTTATATTTAATGTTACAAAATTAAACTGTGAAATAAGTTTTTTATTAGTATAATATTCCTTTTTACCTTTTTAATGTATGTATTAAAAATCAGTAAAAGATCAATTTAAAACGAGATTAAACTCTCTAAATTGATTTAAGGATCCTTCATAATTTGACCCTAATGAACCATCTCCAATTATTCCTCCTACACAAAACTCTTCATTCTATATGAGTATTTCAAACATTTAGCCCTCTCGTATTCACACATTACTATTTTTAACTTCCACACCTTTTGTCATGATGTCTTCCAGACATGAAAGCCTCCCTACTTCTTGACATTAACAAAACCTCCTCCTATTCAGCAGTATCTACATTATATACTACCTCTGCAATTATGCCTTGATTCATCACTCCAAAGCAAAATAAAGCCTAACAAGCACCTAGTAGGTTATCAGGCACAATGCTTTTATATATATATTTTTTGTTCTAGTAGCAACTCATTTCACTATGAACTTCACAACTTTTCTTCTATAAACCACTACTATGACAACAATGGTCAAATTCATATCACATAATCCTAACTAAATACTAAACTCCTTAATGATCAGAAACTTTTTCTGATAATACTTTGTATTCTTCATCATGCTTAACCCAGAGCTCTGCACGAAGTACTAAAATCCCTTAATATACTAAAAAAGACCACATTTTTTTCATTTCAAGTAGTGACAATACTATTTTGGTTTTCTTTTCTAAACATATTGATGAAACAATTTCATATATACCATATAATAAATGCACCCATCTTAAATGCAAATTTGATGAATTTTGTCAAATTATAGAGTTAGTTAGTTACCATTCAAGGAAAATACAGAACATGTCCAAAATGTTATCTTGTGCTCCCTTTCAGTCACTAATCCATGCACCTATTCCTAGGGAACCACTGATTTGATTTCTATGATTATAAAATAGTTTTGCCTATACTTGAATTTCATAAAAATGAAATTTTTTGGATATGATTCTCTCAATTAGCACATGATTTTTGAGAGTCCAGCAGTGTTGTGGAATGTCCTAGTAATTTTGCCCTTTTATTAATGGGTAGATTCCCATAATATACATACCTATAATTTGTTTATTCATTCATCTGTTTGTGAATATGTGGATTATTCCCATTTCTGGGTTATTAGAAATAAAGCTAATGCAAAAATTTATTTATAAGTACTTTTATGAATATATCTTTATCCCACTAAAATTGAATTTCTTTTTAAAAAGTGGGGGTTTTATACCTATCATCTATTGTGAGTGTGTATAAGGTAAAGGATAGTTTTTTTATATGGCTATCCAGTTGATACAGTATCATTTGTTGAAAAGATTATCCTTTGCCCTCTAAATTATCTGACATCATTATTGGAAATATAGTAACTCTGTGTGTGTGTGTGTGTGTGTCTATTTTTGGATTCTCTATTCTTTTCTACTAGTAAATTCATTATCTTTCCAACAACACCAAACATTCTGATTATTGTAGCTTTGTGGTATTGAAATCACACAGACTAAATCTGCCAAATTTGCTATTTCTAATGTGTTGGCTATCTTAGGTCCTCTGCATTTCCATTTAAATTTTAGAATCATCTTGTATAAAAAGAGAAAAGGACCTGGATTTTGATTGACTATATCTGGAGTGTATAGAACAATTTTAATCCTTTATTATTTTTCATATAAACACTTAAAGTTATGAATTTCCCTCTAAGTATTGTTTTAGCTTCATCCCACCTTATTTTGTTAGGCCATGTTTTCATAATCAATCATTTAAATATATCTTTTAATTTTCTTGTTCTTTTGTCTTTGTGACATGGTTTATTTTGAAGTATGTGGTTTAATTGCCAAATACTTGAGAATTTTTAAAATTTTCTTTTATCTATATATAAGTTATTTCCACTGTAGTCAGAGAAGATAGTCTATAATTTAACTATATTCTAATCCTTTTCTGTTACTGAGATGTTTTAGTCTCAGCATATATTTTTCTTGGCAGACTTCCCAATTAACTTGAAAAGAATGATTATTCTGTAGCTTTTGAGTACAGTGCTTTATCCATGTCAATTAGGTCAAGTTTATTGATAGTGTTTTGCAGATCATCTATTTTCTTATTGATTTTCTGGGCATTTCTTTGTTGTTTTCAAATTCCTAAAGAGTAATGTTGAAATCTCCAATAATGGGATTGTAAATCTGAATTTTTCTTTTTTTTTTCAGTTCTATCAACTTTCACTTCACTTATTTTTGATCTGTGTTTTTAGATGGACACACATTTAGGAATGTTAGAAATTCTTGATGAATTGGTTCTTTGATCAAAATACCTCTTTATCTCTGGCAAATACTCCTTTTCCTGGAGTCTACTTTTATATTACTATAGACACTTCAGGTTTTTTTATCATTTGTGTTCGCATGTTATAGCTTTGCCTTTCTTTTACTTTTAACATATCTATATCTTTATATTTGCTATGCTTCCTACAATTAGCATATTAATTGAATCTGGTTTTCTATTCAAATCTGATAATCTATGCCTTCCAAAATTGATGTGATAGGTTCATTTACATTTAATGTAATCACAGTAGAAGTCTGCCATCACTCTACTCTCCCCATATTTTTCATCTTTGTTCCTTTTAATCTCTTATCTTGTAATTAATTTAGCTTTTTAAATTAATTAATTTTTTACTGATTTATTAGCTACAGCCCTTTATTTCATTGTTGTAATATTCAATTGAGTGTTTACAATATACATCTTTAACTTAAAAATGTACCAGCAAATAGCATGCCATTTCAAATACAATGTTAAGAAACTTTAAAATGTCCATCTTGGAATCACCATTATCACACATATTGC
The DNA here is from genome assembly GCA_019455555.1 of Galemys pyrenaicus. Lineage (NCBI taxonomy): Eukaryota > Metazoa > Chordata > Mammalia > Eulipotyphla > Talpidae > Galemys > Galemys pyrenaicus. Next base: position 5,420,648 of record JAGFMF010011390.1, read on the forward strand.
TTTTTTACTCCATTACAAATCTTTATTGTTTTTACTACAAAGTCAACTATAGTAAAAGTAAATTAATTATTAGAAATATAACAGTATTTTGTGTTTGCTTTCTGGTTTACCATTACTTTTTAAAATTCTAAAAATCTAACTTTATTTTGCTTCAGAATGACTAAATTTCTTTGTTTTTTTGTAGTGAATATATTCTGGCAAATTTTCTGAACTTTGCTAGTCAAAATGCATTTTTTTTAAAGATTTGTTTATGCATACAAGATCTGGGGTACAAGCAGAGGTGCAGGGGCTGAGAGGATTCACAAGACAGAGTGGGGAATAGAACACAGGCAGATTGAAATACACTGCTGAGAGAGGCATCAGGCGAGCAGGAGAGGTCTGCTGCACTTGTGGGTCCCCTCACTGGTCAGGGCTCTGTTGTAGTGGGGATCGAACTAGTGCTACAGTGGCTGCAGACAGCTTCATAGAGTGGTGCCTAATGTCTTGCACCACCAGGGAGGCCCTCAAAAGGTATTTTATCTTAAATTTTAACTATAGGATTCTAGGCTGATTTTTTTTCCCCTTTCTTTTAGGACTTCAAAAAAAAAAGTCATTTCAATGCCTCTGATTTGTATTTCTTCTGGTGAAGTCATGGGTAATTTCTATCTTTAAACTCACTATATAAAGTGTATCTTTGATGCTTTTAAGATTCTTTCTCTTTCATTAGTGTTCAACAATTAGATCTTGGTGTGCTTTGACATAAAGTTTTCTTTGTCTTTATCCTTTTTTCCACCTGCAGGTTAATATTTTTTGACAAATTTGAAGTATTTCTCAGCAATTACTTCTTCAAATATGTCTTGGAATCTAGCTCTTTATGTACTCTAGTTGAATATATATTAAATGAACTATTATTTCTCACAAGTTATGAATCTCAAATTTTTCTGCCTTTTTTCCCCTTTGTGGATAGCTTACTCCCCTCTATTTGGATGGTTTTTATTGCGTAGTGTTCATTTTCACTAATATTTATTCTAGAATTAATCATTTGCATTTAAGTTCAGGTATTTTCTAATCTCAGAATTGTATTTTTCACTTCTTATATTTGTGCATGTACTTTTTATTATTGAAATTTCCATATTCATTATGCTAATATATTCCTTTAAATACCTTAGTATATTTATAATAGCTGCTTTAGTCATTACTAATTCTATCACCTCTATAATTTCTGTATCTCTTTGCATTGACTAACTTCCTATTTATAGGTCACATTTTCTTGCTTCTTCATAAGTCTGATATTGTCATTGGGTACTGGACAAGATGTATATGGCATTTCTGGTTATTTAGAAGTTCTTCTTTTATAATAACTCTGATTTTATTCTTATGTGCATTCATTTAACCTCAGATCATGTAGACTCTGTTTGGGCTTTATTTTAAGATTTGATGTGCCATGTATGGGTGGCCTTTAGTATAGGGCTGACTTTATTATTCTAAATATGTGGTATCCGGGTCTTTAATGAACACAATGAGTATTCAGTGGAGACATCCCCCAGTAGCAAAAGGGAATTTGAATGTTCTTCAACAATGTGTGAGCTATGATGACTTTGTAGTTTACTAGTTTTTTCTTTTCTAAGAGTTGTTCTTTGCCAAGGCTCTGGCAGTCATACTCTATTCATGTGTAACTCAGTACTTAGTTAAATAATCTAGAGGGCTCCTAAGAAGATTTTTAGAGTCCTTTCCTTCATAGTTCCTATCACTCTTAAGACTCCTCCCTGAAAATTATAGCTACCAATAAATAAGCAATAAAGACAGGCAAAATATTTATATTAATAATAAAAAGGAGACTTTACTATATAAATAACTATATATATCTATAGATATGTATAATAGAGGGAAATAAGTGACTTTATTCTAATAAATTAAAAATTTAGATGACACGGAAATATTTTTTGAAAAATATACTTACTAAAATAGAAAAAATAAAAATAGTTCTATATCCACTAAAGTTATTGAATTCATAATTAAAAGCCTTCCCACAGATATAACTCTAGGCCCTGATGCTACATTGGTCAACTTCTCCAAACATTCAAGGAAGAAATAGTACCAAAATACACAACTTCATAAAGAGGTAGGAAAAGATGAAAATCTACCCAACTCATTTCATGATGCAAAAATTTTACAAGTACATTATAAGAATAATTTGTGTAACAATCTCCCTCATAAAAATAGGTGCAAAAACCCTTAACAAATATAAACTAACTATATGAAAAAGACTAATTGGGAATTAATACAGGAATACAAAGTTGCATGAAGTTTCAAATGTCAATCAACATAGTGTATATTATGATAAAGGTAAAAAAAATCACATGACCATTACAATAAATGCCAATAAATCATTTCATAGCATTTAATATCACACTCATGATTAAAAAAAAACTTGCAGCAATCAAGAAATAGATGAGTATTTTGATAGATGAGTTCAGGAGAGAGACAAAAATATCTATGACCATTCAGAAATGAGATCAGAAAAAGCAAGCGAGAGAGAAACATTCTGATTTCCAGTCTGGCATACAGGAGACTAGAAGCTGCCCCTCTGTTCTAAAAATTAAAAAGTTGAACAAACTAAAAAAATCAAAACTCTTCTTGGATCTGTCAGAAAAGTAAGTAACACAATAAATCACTCCTCTAAGTTTTAGAGAGAAAGATAGGAGATACAGAGAAGCAAAAATTATCAGAGCAGAAATTCATGAGGAAAAATGTCCATGGAAATTGGGGTCAGTATTGGATATCTTAAACTGTAAATGAAAATTGTTAGAGACTTAGTGTGAACAACTCTGAAAGTTATAAACTCCAGGGAGGACCGGTCACAGTGGTGGGGGGGAAGTGTGTGAATAAAAGATGCTCACACTTTTGTGAGTTTTACCTACAAGTATTCTATCAATTTCTCAGAGCAAATATTGAAGAACAATCCCTTCGTGCTTCCAGAAGGTGGATGAGAAAAGAGATCATTTGAAATATCTTAGAGCATTCTGTTACTAACCAGGTCTGCCCTTGAAAGTACCTAACCAAACAAAACCTATTATGGTAGAAATTTACCAGAGTCTAATTACCCTAGAAAGTTAAATACCCACTCCTGTTTTCTCTAGCATTCCATGTGGGGTAAGAGAAATACTCAACTCCAGACACATACAACCAGTGTCCCACCTAAGGAGGAAAAAAGACTGAAAAGTGCATAGTCCAGGGTACAGTTTCACACCAAAGATGAGGTCTACTCATAGACTAGACTAACCTAGAATTTTATACCTATGAAGACTATCCTTCAAAAGTGAAGGCAAGAGAAAAGCTTTCTAAGCCAAAAATAAATAAATAAATAACATATTATCTATAGATCTGATTTGTAAGAAATGTTAAAAGAAAAATACATAGGTCAGAATCTAAGAGCTACATAATGAGGGGAAAGAAAATTAGGGGATAAATAAATGCAGGTAAAATAGAAAATTTTATTTTTCTTACCCTTAATCTAACAGATAAATTTATTCAAAGTACTTGAAAAAAATGCATTTGATTTTACGTATAAAACATAATGGCCCAAATTAATTAGTTTTTGAGTGTTGGACCAGTTTTGCATACCTAGAATAAATCCATAGTTGAGTATATGCATGCTTAATGTTCAAGTGAAATGAATATAATAGCAATGATACAAAATAAGAGAGATAGGAATTGGTTATATTTTGTTTTTTTTTCAGGAGCTTATACTATCTGAGAAGCCATAGTCTGATATTTGATGGTAGACTGGTTTAGTCACATATATTACAATTTCTGAGGCAATCATTTTACAAAACTTTAAAAAAGAAATATAATTAATATTCTAGGAAAGAATGAAATCATATAAATTGTTCTATACAAACCACAAAAAAGGGCAGAAAAATTGTAGGAGGTAAGATTAAGAATAAAAAACAAATGGTAACAAATATGGTAGAGCTTAATCAAACTATATAATCACGATCTTAATTGTTAATGTGAAAAAGCTACATATTATGTTTCCAAATATATGGCATTCTGGTTAAGGGAAAACTACAGAGACTACATAATGATTAGTGCTTGCCAGGAACTATGAGGGAGAAAGGGGGAGGGGGGTTGAGAAGACAGAGGATATTTAGCCAGAGAAACTAATGAATGATACTATAATGATGACCTGATGTTAAAAGAACAGAATGCTCAAGGGTGAACAGTAATGTAAACTTTGAATGATAATTATGTGTCATTGTGGATTTAACAATCATACTCCTCTAGAGTAAGACATTTATAGTGGAGAAAGTTCTGTGTGTGTGATAACACTACACTTTCCATTCAATTATTCAATTTGCTATGAATATAAACTGGTCTAAAAAATTTACCTAGTTAAAAAAGCATATATAGTAGAAAATAAAAAGTTAAAATTTATTATTCACCCCAGGATTATATAATTAAAAATATTTAAAGTCTAAAGTAAACTGTTAGAAATTAGTATAGGGGCTTCCCTGGTGGCACAAGGGGTTATGTCACAACTCTATGAAGCATCCACAGCCACTGCAGCATGAGTTCAATCCCCAGCTAGGGAGATGACCTACATAGTGCAGCAAACCACTCTTGTCTTGTCCGTTGCTCCCCTCAGTGGTGTATTTCTGTCAATCTGCCTATGCTGCTCCCCACTCTATCTCTGGTGAATTATCTCACCCCGCATATCTGGCCTATATCCCAGTTCTTACATGCATAAACAAAATCTTAAAAAAATAGAGAAATGAGTATATTAGAAAGATCTCTGAATATGATATACACAAAATATATTTACTTCCATATATTTTTGAAAAATGGAAAAGTTTTTTTAAAACAATACATTTACAAAATGTGCAAGATTTCTATATAGAGTATGTATAGTGACTATAATAGGCACTAAATAAAAATATGTGGAATCAATGAAAATGAATGAACGGTTAAGAAAATTTAGGGTACAGTAAATTTTACTGGAATCCTTTGAACAACCAAATAGTAATTTGTATACTTAATGCTGTTTTTTGGGTTTTTTGTTTTGTTTTGTTTTGTTTTGTTTTTTAATGTAACTATTTACCATCTGTTCTGGTAAAAATATCAGCTCATTTTTAATATGTCAGTATGTCTTGGCTATGCTCAGGGCATGAAAGAACACATATTATCCTAGCTCTTGTATGCATAAATAAATAATATTTTTTTAAAAAATGAAGAAATTTTAAAGGGAGTCACACATATCCCAAATGCCCAGTGTAGTACAGATAGGTAGCAGGGAGTAAACAGTAGACAGGAGTAGAGATCCCAGGAAGAAAACTGAGTTAAACATGCAATTTAAAGTGACAAATCCAGAACACTTTATAAATCCATCAACTGCAGCATGAAATTCTGCTCTTAATCCTGGAGTTTTGTGTAGTTTTTTTTAATGAAAAGCTAGCTTTTCATTAAAAAAGTTATCTAGAGATGAATGATAGCTTCTAAGTTCAAAGCAAACTGGCTAAAACCATTGGTCTTTAGAAAAATCATCTTTCTCACAAGGGTAGATAATTAAGTATTTATAAGCATTTTGAATACTTCTACTTAAATACCAATTCTTGTTTATTATTTCTAATATGTCCTTATTTTCAACATTTAATTGTTAGTGAAAGGACAACAAAAGTTAAAATTATGCTTTTGAAAAGAAAAAAAAATTGTAGTCACAAAAAGCAAAATTAAAAGTATGCCCCCTCATTCCTACTCTTTTGAGAGGAAACAGGAAAAATGATAGCATATTCTCAACCAAGTATTGTTCTGTGAAAAATCCAAACACTGTCCAGTTCTCTATTATATAGAGCACAAAGGCTCTTTCAGCAGTCCCCACACAACTTCAAGATGAACTCTGTGTGCCTCTTCATCATCCATTCAAATTAGACAACAATTAGTGGAGTCAGAGGGAATTCAGCTATGAAGTAAACTGGAAGCTGATATTGGCATATGTCTGCGATATTGAGATTTATAAGAAATACACATTTTGTCATTCAGATGACTAAAATACATTGCTCATACATATATTTCATCTTCATCCACAGTTCCTGGTTCACAGCTGCCCCTGGAATTTCCTAAGTCTCCAGGAGTGTTAAGGTGTCTTTTGTTATGTTAATAAGGTAACTTGGGAAAACACCTGAGGAGGTGGGGGTGGGGGTGGTTGCCAGGGAAACCAGTGTGAACAGAGAGTGGAACTTTCAATCTCTCCCCCCCTGACCTCTGTGAAGGGGAGAGGAGTTGCTGGTAGAGTTCAATTGTCAAAGGCCATTGAGTTAATCAGTCATGCCTATGTAATGGAGCCTCCATAAAAACCCAAAAGGAGGGAGCTGCAGAGAGCTCCTAGTTGGTAAGCTTATGTAAATATGCAGAGAATGACCCACCTGGAAAGGGCATGGAAGTTCCTTGCCTTTTTCTCCTATCTTTCCCTATGCATTTCTTCATTTGAACTATTAATTCATGCCTTTAATATCTTTTGTAGTAAGTCAGTGACCCTTTGAGTAAATGGGTTCCTGAGTTTTGAGTGCCATTCTAGCAAAGTAATTGAACCTATGAGGATGTCCCAGGAAACTGTGATTTACTCCACTCAGCCAGAAACTCAGATAATATAGGATTGTCATAAGCACCTGGTGTCTGAAAAGAGGTCTTGGAAATCTCCTTTTATAGCTAGTTGGTCAGAAGTCCAGGTGGCAGCCTGGACTTGTAGTCAGCATCTGAAGTGGTTCTGGGAGACTGATCCCTTGACCTATGGAACTGACATTCATTTTGAGTAGATAGTGTCAGAATTGAGTTGAATTCTCTGAGGCTAGTGTCTGAGAATTGCTTTTTGTGTGGGAAATCCTACCCATACTCCTTGTGTAATTGACTACAGAGAGACTACACAAAGTCTAAGTTTTGGCTCTTCCATGAACATTAAATTGGATACTTAATTTCTTACCATTAAGTGGCAAGTCAAGCTCACCAACAACATAGTTCTGAAAATTCATAAGGTCTGAATATTCAGAGATTATGTATTCTACCTGCAACTAGTAGATATATGTTTTGGAAATATAATGCAGAGCATAATAATCAAAAACATTTACTACAAACTTTTAAGTTGCTTAGAGACTACTTACTTACTCTCACCACCAAACAAATGATAATTGTATGATCTGACAGTGGAGTTAGCTAATGCTAAGGTGTTAAAATCAAATTGCAATATATAAATATCAAGTCAGTATATTGTATCGTATACCTCAAACTTATACAAAGTTATATGTCATTATGTCACAATTAAAAAGTAAAAATATATAAACATAAACCAGATAATGAATTGAAATGAGGGAAACAGTTAATACTAATGGCAAAAAAATAGGCTTAGAATGCCTGAAGCCTAAACTGAAAGCACAGCTATACAAACAAAAATTAATGCAGTCAGTCTAAAGTATACTCTTTGAAAGTAAAGAGACAATATCTCAGAGTACAGATTTTGTAATTTTGTAATCATTAGCTATAGCAACAAGCAAAAGTATAACGTTTAAGGAAGAAAGTTATACCTCATGTCAATAAACAATCACAAGGACAACAGTCTCTGTAGCTGCAGTGATCTACAATCAAACCTTCAATATCTCCTATAATTACAAATGCCTATAACTGCAAAATATCAGAACAAAATTGGAGACCTAAGTTATTATAGTCTTCTATAAACTGTAACTGCTTATTAGTCTTTGTCTTTTATAAATTTGACCAGTTAGTTTGTAGGATGTTCACCATTTTTTATGCATCCCAAATATTAGATTCATGTACTGCATTGTTAGAAGGAATACCACAAAAATAATATTCCAAATTCAGTGCATTATATCCAGAGATACAGAAAGTTGATGTATTCTATTATTGGTTAAATTGCTTCATTAAGTTGGTGTCTTTCAGATTCTTGCACTGCAAAGTTACTATTTACATTTGGTAAATGATATAGAGAAATATTTTGAATCTGTGTATATAGTCTTCTGTTTCTATAATAATTTTGAACACTAATTTTAACATCCACTAATGACTTTTGCCCAAAACTATGAATATAGAATTGGTGAGCTATAAGTCAACTTTAAATGGGCAAATATATATCTAATTAGAGTCACCAAAGCTAAGAAGAGAGGAACAGAAAGAACTGGAGGACTATGGATGCCTAGTTGTATAGCTAATATACATCTGAAGAGGTGTGATACTATGTTTCTGAATTATATACAGTATTGTAAACAGATGTAACCTCAACAAAAAGAAATCGTAAAATAAAAAAAGAAAAGGTAATGGCTGAATATTTTCAAATTTGATGAAAACTATAAACTTACAGATTTAAGAAGCCCAAAGAATCCCAAAGCACAAGAAATATGAAAAAAGTTACAACAACATATACCATAATTAAATTGTAATGTTGATAATGGCTTCAAATCTTGTTCTTAATCTTAATAGAAATGCCAGGAGCATTTCTCCATAATTAAGTCCATAATTAGGACTAGAGAATATATAGTTTCTCATATGAAGAAAGAACATATAATATCTGATAGGGTTTAGGGCCTCCCTGGTGGCGCAGTGGGTTAAGCAACACACTATGAAGCAAACTGCAGTCACTGCAGCATGAGTTCGATCCCTGCCGCCGGCCAGGAGGGGGACCCACATGGTGCAGCAGACCTCTCCTGCTGTGCCCGCTGCTCCCCTCAGCAGTGT
>JAGFMF010011390.1:5429371-5509371 GCA_019455555.1 Galemys pyrenaicus
GTTGATCTGCCTGTTCTGCTCCCCGCTCTCTGTGGTGAATCCTCTCACCCCCCGCACTTCTGACCTGTACCCCTGTGCTTGTATGCATAAATAAATAAATCTTTAAAGAAAAAAAAAATATATGATAGGGTTTAATACAAAAAATATGTAAAGGATTCTTATAACTCAATAAAAAGACAATGAGATAATTTTAAAATGGGGAAAACACTTGAATAGACATTTCTCCAGAGAACATATGCAAATAGCCAATAAATACATGAAAAGGTGCTCATTAGAAGGGAAATGCAAAGCAAAACTATGAGATATCATTTCATGTGAAAATAACTATAATAAAAACAGAAAATAATAAGCATTTACAAGGATATGGGGCAAATGGAACCCTCATATAGTGTTAAAATATTAACTGGTATAGCCATAATGGAAAACAACATGACAGACCCTCAAAATGCTAAATATGGAATTACGATATCCTCCCAACAATTCCATTCTCGTGTTCACACTTAAAGGTATTAAAAACAAGGTCCCAAATATCTCCTCATATGCCAATGTTCATGGCAACATTATTCACAGATGAATGCAAGAGGATAAACAAAATGTGATACATACATACAGAGAAACACATATACAAGTTGGAATATATGCAACAGAATATTATTCAGCCATAAAAAGGGATGAAATTCTGATGCTACAACATGGATGAACCTTGTGAAAATGATGCTATGTAAAGTAAATCATATCAAAATGACAAAAATTGAATGATTCCACCTTATGAAATAAGTAGAATAGGTAAATTGACAGATACAGAAAATAGGTTAGTTTGCGGGGGGGTTAGAGGTGAGGGAAATGGTGAGTTATTGCTTTAATGATCATAGAGTTTCTGTTGGAAGAAGGAAAAAGTTTTGAAAAGAGTGGTGGATGATTGTATAAAATTGTGTACATTGAATCATATACATGAAAATAGTTAAATTGGCAAGATTTTGTTATATATATTTTACCACAATAAAAAGAATCATCCTATTTCTATTTTCTTTAGTATTTTTCCTAAAAAATCAGTATTAAGTTTTGTTGTAGGTTTTTACAGCATTTGTGGTGATAATTCCATTACTATGTTGCTTATATCCGTTAAGATAGTGATTCTATTTTGGAAACTCTTAATATTGAGCCAAACTTGCATTCCTGGCATAATTCTGCTTGCTTAGGGCATAATCTGTTTTTAATGTAGTATTTGATTATGTTTCATAATATTTTATTTTGTGATTTTCCAATATTTATAAATAATATTCAATAACAATTTAATTTTATAATACTGTATCAGCCTTAAATATAAATATAATACTTAATATAAATATAATACTGTATCAGTCATAAATATAAAATAAATTATATTTACTTCATAAAAATAATTAGGAAACCCTCCTCTATTTTCAAACTCTGGAATGATTTATGAAACCTTGGGTATATCTAGTGTTCAAAGATTTGGGAGAATTCCTCTGTGATTCCTTCTGGGCCTAATGTTTTGTAGGAATTTCCTTGCTAATTTTTTCTATTAATTCTGTGGAAATTAATCCCTTTAAGCTTTTTATTGTTAATGGACTCAATTTTGGTAATTTGTTACTTCAATTTGTTTGCTTTAATTTTCTAGGTTATTTTCTAGTTTTCTAGGTGAAAGCATGATTATTGATTTTATGTACTTTTTCTTCCTAGCATATGCATTCAATTCTATTTTCCTACATCCCACAAATTATCCTTTTACCTAGATTCTCCAATTTATTAACACACAAGTAGAAAAGTAGTATATTTTTATTTTTATGACTTCTATATTGTCATTTGCCCTTGTCACTCAATATCCTGTATATTTTTGTTTTTACCGTATTTTCTTGACTAATTTAGTGATTTGTATTTTTATTAATTTTAATGATACTTTACTACTGAGTTATTTTTTATTTTCTACCTCACCAATTTCTACTTTTATATTCATTATTTCTTTGTTTATTTGTGGTTTCTTTTGACTTATTGTTTCCTTTCCTAGATTTTTTTGATCTTAGAGTTGAGATTATTTTCATTTTTATTGATAAAAATTATACAATCACTTCTGATCAATATTTTAAATGTATTGCATACATTCTAAACTGCATTTCCTTTATAATCATTTTTTAAAGTTCTATAACATTGAGACTGTTTTCTCCCCTTTTGACTAAAAGTTGTTCAATAGAAGTTTTCTGCTATTAATTTCCAAGTGTAAGATCCACTGATTTAAAATTATGTTAGTGTTCTGAGCTTTTTTATTTCACTCATTTACAATCACAAATCTCTCTTATTATAAAGAAGACATAAACTATAAATTATGTAATGACTATTCTAGGGTAGGATAAATTGATTTTAAGAACACAGAAACCAAGAACATGGAAACAGCTGATCATCTGTACTTTTTATAAATAATAAGTCCATTAATAATTACTACTTTTCAACACGATCAGCTTCTGTACTAAAAAATCCCTATATTACATTTAATTTGGCCACATAACAAAATAGTACCTGTATAAACTATCTCAAAACAGAATATAAAATACATATGACTACTATATCATTACAATTTAAAAGCATACATTTTTATGGAATAAAGTAATTTCAGAAATATAAGCAGACTGTGTAGTATGTAAATTGGTTACTATTTTAAACCAACAAATATTTTATATAGCAATTATTTTAGATGTGGATAAATAGATTACTTGATTTTAAACTTTGATAGTAAATATTTTTAGGGAATATTGCCACAAAATGGAAATTTTTTAAGTGCTTATTTTAAAAATTACTTTCGTTTTTATTGAGGCAACATAGGTTGACAAACTGTATATGATTTACGGTAACAGATTCACACCTTCTCAGATGTATGTCAAACTACAGCAAAACCACCAAAGCATCCAAAGTCTTTTACCATTGGGTCCCCTGCTCTAGTAAATGGTTTTTAATGAGTGCGGTACATTGGATCAAACAAAGCTTCCATATTCATTCAGAAGAAATTCCAGAAACTTTGCATTACTTCCTGTCTTCTGAGGACATTTTCAAACTCTCCCCCCTATGTTCTTCACTCAAACAAAGTGTTAGAGTAGCAAGTCTCTAAAAATGATGGTGGCCTTGAGATATATAAAAATGACATTCATGACTTAGTGATTAAATGCCTTATGTATAAAAACAAATGTTACTTGCAAATGTTAGACAAATTTACCAGATTATACTTGCCCCTTTAATTACTATACAAAAATTAAAGGGGCAAAATTCTGATTATAAAAGTATGTCAAAACTAGGTCACAAATTTCCATCCCCTCATTAACTCCATAAGCAAAACTGAAAATCACCAAAAGAAAAAAAAAAATTCACCAACAGCAGTCCAATGAAAAAACAAGAAAAGTGAAATAATTAAATTCAACAAATCTTAAAAACTGGCAATCAAGCTGAAAGAAACAGAAATGATACGGGTAAGTTAACAAAATGCAAAGAATTGTTAATAATAGTCCCAATTCTGGTAATTAGCAATCTGAATGAATTTTATCTGTTTCATTTTCACCTGAAATTTCATAGAAAGAAGGCTAGGAAGAAACAGACAAAATAGGAAAAGTGAAGAATAGAACTATTTCTCTCTAATAGATGTTAAGGTCTAGGTCAACATAACAAATTTGGGGAAAGAAAGAGAGTGCAATCTCTAAGTGAATATCAATTCCCAACCCCATTCCTAATTAGCTGGATTTACCTTGATAGAAGTTATGAAATTTCAGAAAAGAAAGCTGAACCAGAAAAGAAAGCCTAAGCAGTAGCTTAGGCTAACCCTAATCCTAACCCATTTATATCCCACTACTGTCTCACTCCCCAAAATAATATTCTTAGAGTTCCCAGCTGAAAAGGCAAATAACAAACTAAAGAGAAATATATATATATATAATATACAAAATACTAGAGAAAAAAATAAACATGACCAATATAGTAGTAGAGAAAAAGGCCATTAACATATGAAGATGTGTAGACTCAAATTGTGATAGGATATTGGAAAAACTATACTGAGTCCTCTTGGATGTTGGGAGGGAAGCTTCACAAAAATGGAACTTGAGCAATTAAGAAAGGAAAGAAAGAAAATGAGAAGTTTCAGTAAAAAGAAATAATAGCGATAACCGTATTTATATACATATGAGAATAAACAATTACAGCAGTTATGGTTACAAAACCATATATAAATAGAATATAAATGTTATAAACCCAGATACTGCAAATGTAGTAAAATAACAACAACAACACAAAAAAAACATAAGTGGATGGTAGATATTTAGGAGAAAGTGTAACAGTATATAAAGCCTTCATCTTTCTAAGTAGGAAGTCAACTATCACTTTTTAAAATAAATATGTAGCTTTTCAAAAACAAATGAGAAAACCTCTTAATTTTTCATAACCCCATGCCCAGTTTTAAGCCTTAAGGGGAATATTTTACAAAATATTATCTCTAATGCTAAAAGCAAACATTTATTTGGGATTCAGCAACTCCTTTAGCTCTACTTCAGTTTCTTTTCTATTAGAATCAAATCAAATAAAATGTATCCATTCTTATTTACAATAGCATCTATAATATGACCTCATTTTTACAAGTCTTTCCATCTGTCCATTTGTCTGCCACCTGCTCACTAGTATTTACATAAATGCATAAGAATGATATTTAATAACAATTTGGTAATACCTTAAAAATCTATTTTTTATTTTCCCACATTGATTATTTTAATCAATATGTAGATCTTTTTTTCTTCTTATCTCCTAAGATCTTTGCACAAAGGGCTTACTTGATGAGGGAAAAGGAGGCCAGGGTAACTTAGAGAACTAGACATTTCAGTAAGAGCAAGGAGAGACAGTAATAAGACTGAAAAGGGAATAACTATGTGTTTAAGTACACCAAATAATATTTTGCTTTTTCTTTGTATTTAGTTTTTTGTTATCACTTGTAATCATTTTACGCTGTCTTAGCTTTCCTAGTAGCAAATACTAAATACCCTCCTAAACACTGTCTGACAAATGATAAAAATATAAACGGGTTCATATTCTTCTGGTAGACCTGTCATTTTTCTACACATACTGTAGATAATAACCAATGTTATTGAAAACTTGATATGAAGGGACTTAATTTAACATGCTGTACATTGAACTGAGTGCTTTAAATGTAAAAATTTAATTAACATTTATAAGACTATGGGATGAAACCAGAAAAGTTGAGAAAACTCCCCCAAAGTTAGATAGCTAATATGTAGTAGAAGTGGGATTCTAAGTTAGGTGATTTGAGTCCAGAATCCATATTTCTTAACTCCTAAATAGATGTTTACCAGACTTATTCCACAATTTTCTGTAAATGTCATCCAAAATTCTGTGTGCTATCACACAGATTTGCAATAAAAAAAAAAATTCCTCTCTCAGCAAAGTTAGAAACTCTGCAAAAGAGACATAAGATTAAATCAAAAGAACAAAGCTAGAAGTAATAGCCCTATAACAGACTGCTATGGGGAATCCAGTGAAGATTTTCTTACCTTGGTTTTTTAAAAAAGGTATACATGGAAAAATGTTCTGCCATGTACCATCCTCTGCTCCCTCTCTTAGAATGCTCCCTGTCTTAGAATTAGGTGCTCCTTCATTCCCATCTTATAATGAGGGAAAGAGGGAAGGCAAAAGAAATGCAGGGATGCAGATCAAATCCTAATATTGCTAACCTGTATTAATACTAGAAACTACTAAATAAGGGTGGAAAAAAGAAAATTCCATATTCATTTATCTTCCTTGCTTCCTCTGCTGGAGGAAGTGAGATATGGAACTTTACAGCCACTTTTCCTTATAGTTTATTATATTGCATGATAATTAATCACATGGATTTCAAGTATAGGTTCTGTAAATTATTAACTTTGTGGCCTTGATTAAGTCAATTTTATCATGTGCAAAGTAATAATAATAATAGTATCTGCATCTATTAAATGAGATCATGTATAAAAAGCATTTAGTCAGTGCCTAGTATGACAGAAAGTATTTGATTAATGTCAGAGCTGGGAAAAAAAAGACAGTGACAGGATAAATGATGAATAGTTGAGGTAAATTTTATCCAAATGTTACAAAATTTTGAATCACTTTAATCATGTCAGAGGAAAGATGTACTTACTACTTTTAGCTTAACTTATTTTTTTAATGGCAAAGAATTTTATAAATAAACAAAAGAAAATATGCAGATTATTGCAGTTACCTTCCATTTAAATAAAATATCCCAAATGAAATCTAATTATTACCTATCTGAGGGTTTTTAAGTTAAAAACAAATAAGGTTTCAAATATCTCAACAAGACATAATTGCCTAATGAGTTTATTATCCTAGAAACACTACAATAATTATGACCTATGGTACAAACATAAAACAATACAGTCTACTTTCTTCCCACAAATACATGCTCCATCTGATCAAAACTACACACTATAAGTTATTACTCATAGCTTAGATGCCAAGCTTTCTAACGAGCTTTAACTTGCACCTGTGAAAGATTGGTGGCTGCTCCTCTTCCAGGTAAAAACTAAATCAAGCACAGATTAGAGACCTCAGAGCACCAACACCAAGTATAGTTCAAAGAAAGAAAAGAAAAAAAAAAAAGGAGAGGGGTTTGATAGTTTAGATGATCAAAGAAAAACTGCTGGTGAAAATAATGCTTTAACCAAACAACTTGAACATGGATGAAGGTTAAAAGTATTTTATTAATAAAGGCTCACGTTCAAACAATAGTGAATGTTATTATAGCATCAAGTAACGATATTCTACAGGCCTTAACTCTGATCAAGTAAAGAAAATTAAGTGTTCCACAAATGGAAATCCAAATAGAAAACTAGTTACTGAGATTTCAACTAGAAAGTTGGAAGGGTAAATGAAAAATCAATCCCATGGATGGAAAAGGAGGACTAACATGAACTGAATCAAAACACTAAAAAGTCTATGAGACTATCTTTTTTTCTCTTTTAGAAACCTCTATCCACAATGAAATTGTAAGACTCCTGACTCTTGTACTAGAATGCTGCTGTTTCTACACTACCATTCTTTCACTATGAATGATTTGTTATTTCAGTAACAATGAAACTGTCCCGCTAATAAAATATCATGAGTTGACACACCCTAAATATCACAAAGGGAATTCGAGAGAGACAAGCCCAAAGGACAAAACTGAATACAATAAACTGAGACCTAAAATCATTCAACATTTCTTTTTGGATTATCTCAAATCTTTGCATGACCTTATTGTAGTTTTATGGACACAAAACCAGGAATAATCTAATCAATTTTGAGAAATTTAAGGTAAATCAGTAATTCTTTGTCCAATTTTTAGCTTGCCTTTTGAAAACGGCATTTTTTAATTGTATCACTTCTTATTGAGGTAGTTAATGCTTTACTTTTATTTGAAGAGTTTGACTATTTTGGTTGTACTTCATATGTTAAATATTACCACATGTATTTTCATTTCATCTTCATAATTATAATATTGCTTACTGATATCTCTAATAGGTGTTTCTTGCCTACCTGCAAACTATCATGCCATGGATTCCTCAAAGAATCAGATAAAATTTACACTTTAAAAATAACAGTATTTTATACAAGATACATTATGTACATATGCTAAAAGTTGCTTACAACTTGCACAACTTAAGCATTATACAATAATAGACACTCAAAACCTAATTTCACATTTTTATTTGATTAGTTTTTGAAAAACCAGTCAATTTTTCTTAATTTATAATGAAAAAAAGTGCCAGTTTACTTAATACATATTTGATGCATTATAGCTTCATCACTGAGTAATGAAATTGTCTATCAATGAGGCATACTAACTCTTGAAAAATTTACATTCTGATGCCATACTCAGGTTTTTTGTCAGATAAACTGAATCAGAAAAGGGATGAAACAGTTTCAAAATGACCAAAGTTTTAGTCC
This sequence comes from Galemys pyrenaicus, assembly GCA_019455555.1. NCBI lineage: Eukaryota > Metazoa > Chordata > Mammalia > Eulipotyphla > Talpidae > Galemys > Galemys pyrenaicus. The sequence goes on from JAGFMF010011390.1 coordinate 5,437,352, forward strand.
ACCCATGTTGTTTGGACACATTGTCTTTGAATGTTAAAGCAAACACTGAAAACAATGAAGTAGGAGAAGTGTCTGGATCAAAAGGAGCAGTGTCTTTCTGAATGCTTGGCTCCAGTAATCTTATTGGCCACACTATGGACATGTGTCTCTATTTTAAGTGTTTGTGTAAGCATTAGAGAATTCTTTGAGATGTCAGTTCTGTAAAAAAAAAATGCAGATGAAGTAATTTTGATGCCCAAAATGGTATCAAATTAGTTTTCCCCACAAAAATTTTGGATTTGGTCCTTGATTTATCAAAAACAGAGACCTTTGTGAAAAGAGAAACATTCAAATTGGCTGGTCCACCAAAATGCTAAAATAAAATAGAAAGTTATGATACTTTATTTGAACTGATTTTTTATAGGAACCGTATGTATGACTTTCACTTTCTAGAAAGTGGTTTTCTCTTGAACACACATCAGAACCATTCATCATAATATAATTGCAAGTTGTCAGTCAGGGCCGCACCCTTCGCTTTGTGGCAAACCGCCAACACATCTGTCAGAAGCACTCATAAGCTTCCGTGTGTTATTGTAATCCTCTACAAAGAGAACAAGCCCATTCACCAATTTCACATTTTCCAAACGAAACAATAAGTTGCTTAAGACCAATCCAAATGAAATTGTTGTGTTTCCCTGTAGATCGTGAGTTACTTTCTTACCAAGTGACTGATGGCACCAATCTTTAAAGGGAGTCATTTATCTTGTATATAGTTAATTCCTTTATGTATTGGATATGAGTTGTTTTTTTTTTTAAAGGAGGCATCTACATTGCATGGGTCTATGTATAAATATACAACATGCATATGTTCATAATTGCTTATAACAAAAAATATGACAATATACAATTTTATAAATGCCTGTACTTAACTGCCTGTCCTTCTGTCATACAAACACTACATATTGACAGAAACTAAAACCATGTTTTTAATAAGAAAAAAATATGGTTTTGTATTATAGCAGGTCAGTTCAGTTACTGTTGATTTAAATCATCCCTACAATCTAAAATAATCAACTCTCGGCAGTAGCATAGCCGAAGTAGATAAAATTCCTTGTAGCAATATCAAGCAAGAATTAAATAAAAAGAGTTCTTTCATTCACAATATATCAGGAATTTCCAAGAATCACAAGTAAACTCTAAAAGCTTTACACACCAACAGAATAAACCTCTTTTTAAAAAAATACATGGTGTCATATGTTCACAGGTTATAAGTTGATAAACTGCTTTGGTTGTATGTTAAGTGTTCCATTGTGAATTTGCCTGCATGCTCTCTTTCTTTTCATGTAACTGAACTATGTAAAAAAAAATTTTGTGTTTACTTATCTGCAGCTCTCAATAAAAAACACATGGCTTAACTGGTATCAAAGTTATAAATATCCCTTTCCTACAGATAGAGCAATCTTCACACATACATATTTTAATATTTATATATATTAAATATATTGATAGTGATATATATATGATGCTTATCCTTCTCTGAGTTTCTCAGAAACAAAATTAAGCTTTCATAAATGATGGAAGTGATAGGAAAATTAAAACTTCAAACCCAGGAAAACTTAATTGACTCTCAATCAATAAAACACAAAAATTTCATATTAGTATCTGTTATAATCTTACTTAAGTAGGGCAATTGAATTTCAATATTTTATCATATATAGCCTTCATTTAATATATAATGGTATAAACATAGTATCATCCAAATATTACAAAAATGTCTCACTCTTACAACTTTAATTCAAGAGATATAATCAAGTCACTTTCTTACTATATATTGTTTTGATAAAACAATAAATATATGAACATTTGATAAAATAACAATACCATGATTCAGTTCTTGGAAAGATGTATATTATCTCATCAATAAACACAGATTTTTCTAGAATCAAGTTAAATTTATAAATAGATTCCTATTTATAAATAGGATTTTATAAATTTAACTAATGGGACATTGCATACAAAGTTATTATAGAGCAGAGTTTAAGAAATGATTTTCTTGAATATGAATGAAATACATCAAATTGATCAGCTGTAATTGTATCTTGATACCCTTATTTTAAAATGGCTTCTCTCTTAGATATCTGTTTTCTAGGACAAAAATTCCGTTACTCTAATATTAATATAAAAATGTTTTCTTTGTCAAAATTCATTACCAATATATTCAGTTACTTAGAAACTTCAGTGTATTAATACTTTAAGAAAGGAGAGACTTTGTGGGAAGTAAAAGCAATAAAAGTAACTCGCCAAAAACTATACATTGGCATAATAAAACCTATCCAATGCTAGATAAAATGTTTTAATAACTTGCAATTTAGTAGCAGAAATTATTTTTAAATAATTATATATTTTTATGATGAAAACTGATTCTTGAAAAGGTTCCTATTTAACCTTTTCAAGTTCTCATATTTATAAGACATGGAAACTATTCCATCTCAAAACCACAGGTAAGATTATTACTAATTTTTAAAAAAAGATTAGCTGTTACAAAATACATTTCCATTAGACAAAACTTTACTCTGAGTAGTTTCAATCTATTTGTAATTTTTAAAAATATATATAACAATATTATTGTCAAATTTATTTTTATTATTACTAAGACCCTGGGACATGGGGAAGTCCATATTTAGGGATAATCTAATGAAAAATCAGGTAAAAATCAATTGTGAAAACATTAGAAAAACTAAACATTTTTATAATTCACTCCAACTTTATCAGCTATGAAAATTAAGGGTATTTTTAAGTCACCCTTCTGAAATTAATGCTTTCACTACTTGAAGTATGATTATATGCAAATCCATATCTATTTACCTAATATTTTGGGAAAATAACACTATGTCTCTTTAAATCATCTATATTAAAAGTAGTATATTCAAAAGTTATGTAGGGTTTTATTAGGAGAGCAAGAGAGAGTGCCAGAGGGCGAGCATGAAACTATGCTAGATAGATATACGTATCATCAAAACCAAAAGTAAGAATGAAAATTTCTATTTCAATACCACTCAGTTCGTATAAATTGAATGGCAATATCCAAACCAAAATTCAGGTAGCAGGTGATTCAAATGATATTCATTTAAGAAATAGGCAATTTTTATTACCTATAAGTATTTTATAAATAATAAAAGATAACAAGTTACTTCTGAAAAATATACTTGATTTAAAATATTAAAGTAAAAATATAACATTAAAAATGACATTTGGAATTCTTGAATAATATCATAACAAAAAGTTAATTTTTCCAAAATAATTGTGCAATTATTTATTCCAAACAGAGTACCTAGACATTAAAGATTACTTTCTTTAAACAACAATTTAAAAAAGGGTTCATAAACACACACATACATAAATGCACAACACTAACAGAAGACCCTTTCAAAAGACAGTAAGAAATAATTTGTGTAGTTTTAATTTTATTTTACTTAAAGCATAATAAAACTTATTAAAAATCTTTTTCTATTTTGATTTTATGCTGTTAGATTACATAGCACACTTGTCTTCTAAAGCAAACTACATAAGCAAACCTTTACTTATAACAAGAACAATTATATTGGTCATATTTCCCAGCATTACTTTGTTATGGCAGAAAAGAAACTCCACTCAAAGTCAAGAATGTTCAATAATTTCATTTAAGAAAAAGTTCTCTAGAGCCATGTAATTCTCCTTTAAAGAATTATGGTTTAAGATAACTAAAAATATACCCAACATTTTGAAAGAAAAGTTGATTTGCTGGAAAATATAAAGATGACCAAGTTCAGATTATTCTAGAAACCTCAGTTTCTAGAATTGATTTTTAAATACTGTGCTTACACTTAATAATGTGATAGAATACTTTTTTCCTTTTAGCCTAATATTTAACATACACACAAAAAAGATGTGGTATTTTCAGCCTTAAAATGTTAACTCCAATTATCTAAGATTACAGATACCCTCTCTCTCAAGTCTACCAATTGCCTCTGGTATCTATTGTAGTAGAGAACTGGGTATTCATGCTAATCAAATAATATAATTAAAAGAGTTACTATATTTATAGTACATGGGTTATTAATTTTCATAGAACTTAGGTTATTTGCTACTGAATGTAATTTAGTTTTTATTGCTTCAGGAATTATTTCATAATTTGCAATGCCATTGTCAAATCAATATACAGAAATGTATGCTAAAAGTGTTCTGACAGAACATAAATAAAACTAGTTTTAAATATATATAAATGTAAAAACATTTTTACATGCATACTCTTCAAAGATACTTTAATTTTCCTCTTCTCTGTGTCCTAATTCCTTTCTTACGGAATTTTGTATTAATATAGCTATTCATATCCACTCACCAAACATATTTATTGATCACCTTCTATGTCTCAGACAACGTACTAGGGTCTAGAAAGAAAAGGGTAAATTAAACAAAGAAGGTGCCCACCTTAGTTAAGTTTCAGTTTTAATAGAATATAAAAGCACATATGAGGTAAAAACAAAAGTTTGTTAGAAGTGCTGTGGTATGAGAATTTCAGTGGCTAACAGAATCCCATGTGTACCAACTTGCCCCTATATCCACATCAAACCTATCAGTTCTCCTACTCAAGGAGAAATTCGAAGTCCCATTTTTTATCCACATGTGCCTATCATTGTGCTTCTTCAATTTGTTTTAATATTTTGAATTATTTTTCAATAATGGAGCCTATGTCCTCAACTCTAAACACCTTCTCATCCTCTTTACATTTTCACCTATTTGCACATACCAAATGTACATAAAAACACACATAGCACATATTTCAATTCCAAATTATATTAGAAATTATAATATTTATATGGAATACACTATTTTGAGATGTTTGGAAGAATAGATACAGTCAAGGGATGCTACCTGTATTTCAGGTACGTGCAACATTTAAGCATGAGAAACAAAATATGTGACACTTAAATCTTAATTAAATGAACTACAACAAACACAGTTGACTTGATTTTTGTACCTAAACTGATGGGAAAGAATGATCATAAAATATAATCATTGGAGAAGAAATTTTAAAAAATAAAAGATGCCGAGGGTTTTCTTCAACTTTCCAGTGTCTGGCACACAACAGGAGCTTAATAAAATTTTGTGGATAAATGAATAAAAGAACAAAAGAACAATCTACCCAGTTTTCTATGCATTCTATCATGCTGTATCATATGATGATCACAAAGACTCAGTAATACTGAGATGTTGCCTGATCCTAACTCAAAAACTCAGTGATTTATTCTACATTGATATGCTGTGACAGAAAAATTACCTGGAACTTTTGTGACTATTTTCATAGGTATGGAAACAAATTGGTTTTCTGATGAACTTTGTATAAATACTGTCTATTTGTTCACATTTTGCATTCTTTGAGTTTCTTAAGTAACCAAAATTTTGATATACAAAATAATTATAAATATTTTTGTTATATCTCTTGTAAAATGACAGGCTGTATTCATCCAAGGTAAAGTACTTAAAATTTAAGAAACTGAACCTCAAAATATAGCTAATACCACAGAGTTTTGTTTTGTATTGTTTAAAAAAATGAACTTAAGTCATTGTTTAACTTAATGTTTTTGAGTTATTAAGAGAATAACTCTTACTGATTTCCAGGGTTCACTGTAATTTTCAGAATACAGTGCTAGATAAAGGCATCTCAATAAGCACCATGGCTAAGCAATGACAACAAAAGTCTGATAACATTTTAAGAACAATCAGTGACTTTCCAACAAGCATACCTGACAGCAAGAAGTTGTTAGCATATATCAAAGACAGGAAAAATCTAGAACAACTTTATGAACCAAACTGCAGGTCAAAATTGTCTTAACGAAGATATTCTTATCTCTAATGGTCAGTATACTCAATAAGGCCTTTATAGGGTGTATGACAGAGTAAATGCTATATAAAAAAGAAATGCTAGAAGGGATATTCTGAGAAATTACAAAATGCAGTTACTATACCTATTCTATTTCTACACGTACCTGTAGGTATTTCTATAGGTATTTCTATATGCCTTGTACATATTTTCCTTCTTTCAGTTATTACAAACTTTATGCTCATGTTTGATATAAGTAACACAAATGTAAAACAGTAAGATCTGTTAAATACTAGTCGCAGAAATTTGGATGTGTAGTCTATTCTCTGTATGTTTCACACATTTCTTAATTTATATTTTTTAAATTAATCAAGCCAAATAAGTGGTGTGGTAGATAAAATAAGAATCGCAAATACTGATAAGTGTTGAAGCTCAATGACGAGTGTGTAAGGGTTCATTATATCATCCTGACTTTATTTGTGTAAGTTTAGAAATTTTCTACAATAAAAGTTTTTAATTGATTGTTGGAAAAAAAATAAAAATATGACAGTTTTGCAACAACATGAAAACAGAAATATACTTTCTTACTGCTATTATTGATATGTAAATGAATTCATGAAATGTAAACTTGTCAATCTTATGAAATAAATCAAGTAAGAGAAGAGAACTAATTTATTTGATATGATATTTGGGGCCAAATGGTCACACTAAATGTGCTATAATACCATATCTTTCTATCTCACCTCCTTTACTTTCTCTTGTTTCCCCTCCCTTCCTCCCTTCACACCCTACCCCAACACACACACAGGCTTCTTCTAAACCAACTCTTCCTATCTAAAAGAACCATCTCACACCTTAAAGACCAAGTACCAATAGTCAAATAAAGCATAAGCTAATGACTTTATGTAATACTAACTAGAGGAGTTTGCAATACAAGTTAGCTCTAACAGAACTCAACTACCCCACCTACACTTCATGCTAATCAGGTCAAATGTCAATTTAGAAGAATAAAAATAACACTGAAGTACATATCAAGTGACCTAAATTTTTACTTCAGTTTTTACTTTCAGTTTACTAGTTATTCAACAGCATAATTTTTCATTTTCCTACTTCTAGAATAGGGTAAGAATAATATCTGCCCTCCCTCCCATTAAAAATTCTATGGAACTCAAATAATGTATTGGAAAGTCCTTTGCAAACTAAACTAATTGTAAATTATTAAAACACTAGTCACCTAACAAACTAAGATCTAGAGAATGACAGTGCATACATTTATATAAAAGAAAGCCTTTACACATTTGGTATCATATATAGAAACTTTGCTGACCTGTGGGTCCTGAATTTCCCATTGATCCTGAAATAGTAAGCAGGGAAGAAGATAGATTTATTGCAAATGAACTTCAAAATGTCATCAAGTTCATATGCATTAATTCTGCATGTAAAAAATAAGAGAAACTAAGCAAAGCTTCCTAGCAACAGTGCTCCTACCTTTACATATGCCTTTCGGGCGTCATGTTGTCTTTCAAACTTTAAGGTTACACTGGTTATTCATTAACCTAATTTTACCTGAAATATTTTTAGGGGAGTGACTAGTGCAAAAGTATGATGTCCTATATTCCCTGGAAATGACTTTGATTCTAAAGAGTCATTTCCAAAAACATCCAATTTCTTCAAATACTTGTTCAACTGAAAATAATGCAAAGGTCTAGTTGTTAACATATTTGATTATAAACTTATCCTAGTAGGTACCAGTCACTTAAATATTTCTTTCAATTTATGTTTTAAAAGCCCACAGCACTTGCAATTTTGATTGTTTTTTAGTCCCATTGTTACCATTCCCAACCACATAATAGGATGGTTTGTTGACTATGTTTGGTATTATATATACCAAGTACAAGAAAAGGTAGTTATCAGAAATGAATATCAAGGTGGAGACAACAGACATGACCAAAACTAGAATTTTCTTCAAGTCTTAGTAAGTAACTCTATATTCCTATACACCTTCCAGCAAGATATTTTGGACTTATTCATTCATTATTCATATCCTAAGCTCATATCATGAGTGCTTACTATGTATAAGCTAGTGAGGATTTTTCAATGGTGTAACAGGCAGTGAAGTTTCATAAGAGTTCAGTTGTGAAAAAGTATGTACTTGGTTGCTCAGTCTACCTGATTTCTCTACCCAGAAGATAATTCTTTGGCAAAATGAACACACTTCATACAATACTTTATTTCCCAGAACACATTTAAAGAGCCATGAATCTGATTTGGCTCATATTATTTCTCAGTCTCTATTAAACAAATCATATTTAATATGAATACATCCAAAGTATAATTTTCTACAATTAAAATGAAAGCTAATTTTTTACCTTTGCTTCTTAAAATTCCAACCCACAGGCTGATGTTTATTTAAAGGTCAGACAAAATATTATAATGAATTCTTAGCATCCTTATATCAATGGATTTATTGAGAGAAAATTTAAGTAATGGCACCAAAACAAATTGCAAGAATTAAAACAAAATTTTTAATCAACCAAGAAAAGTTTCCATTAACTATTCATATAGTTAAAAACAATTATTATTCTCTACTAAAATCACTTACATGAGGTAAGGTTAAGATCGTTCTCAACATTTTGAAACAGGATAACTAACAGTGATTAAAATAAAAAATAATTTTATTTCATACAACTACCAGGTTGTGTAAATGGAAATTGAGGAGCAGGATATGCAACTGGATTTGGACAGGTGAAATAACAAGTTGGCATACTTTAAACACTTCTAAAATGTCCTTGAACATGGATTCTCATCTTTTAAACAGCTAAGGTTTTCGGCAGGCAGTAAACAATGTGAGTTTGAAAAGAATTGAGGTATCTCACTTTTATCTTTTTAATCAAGAGTCAGATTGCAATGCCTAAAGACATTTTCCCTCTTCAACTTAAAAAAGTGAGTTTGTCAGATTAGATAAATCACTAGACAAAAACCCTAGGTGTGCTTTTTAAGTTACTAATGCCCAGATGCATCCAAACCAAATAATAGAAGAACACTTGAATGTGCTCCCACCCCTAGAAAACTTTCTGGGTACATTTAGACTTTATTGAGATACCATCAATTCTGTCCCTGACAAACCTGTCCTGGATTTAAATCCATGCAAGAAATAAAAACTTCAGAAGCTGATCGGCAGAACAGGAAATGGGGTACATCATGGGCCTAAAAATCCAGCTGAATATTCTATGCTGGCTATAATCCAAAGAACACCAATGCTCATCTTCAAGGAAAGAATATAATGATGGAAATGGACTTCATGTTTTGCCACAATGGCTCTGCTGGGAGCTGAAGCCTACCTAATTAGGGTGATTAGATATAAAATCTTTTAACAAGCATAATTTTAATAAAGCACAAAACCCGAAATTTCAACACCTGCAATAATTTGCAATGTTTCAATTTCAATTGCCATATTCACTGTAACTGTTTCAGTTACTACCTACAGAATGGAACAAGTGACTCCAGACTCACTGTTTCTTACGGTTTCAAGAAAGTGCCTTCCTCTAGAACTATGAGTCTTCACTTCTGACAAACACAACCAAAGCGTAGCAAGATCTCTCAAAAATCTGAGTAAAATAAATAGCTCAATCAAAGAAAAAATAAAATAGCTTTCAAATTTTCTTACTTGGTAAATTATTTCCATCTGAAACTTATGAAATCAACCATTTTTATGACACTTTTAGTAGTAATATTTGGGATTATTAGCATGATAAACTTCTCACCTATTCATCTTTTACTTTAAAAAATCTGTTCATCTTATGACTAACACCTTGGCATTCAAACAAATACTATGCTGAGACAGAAAAAAATAAAACCTGTATAAATGACAGAGTGTTCAACCATGAACACATTGTCTTTTATGAATATTATAATCACAGAATCAATAAGCCTACAAAGAAAAAACAGGACACAAAACGTGTTTTGTCATTTCTGACGAAGTTATAAAAACAACAGACATTCAATATGCCAAGTGTTCTTCAATCCTTCATAATCATAGCCTTATTGAAGTGAGGACAAAAAGGGTCTAATTGCATAGGAGCAATCTCAATGTAATAGGTTATACACCCAGGCACTGCTGCACAATACAACAAAAACAACGTTCCCTGTGTATAGCAGAATGTCATCTCTCATTTTCAGGCAATTACCTTCTTTCTTGTCAACAGTTTTAATAACCTCCATCATCTCTAAAAGACTTTTGCTTCAGTTAAATAATTTTCAGCTTTTTAATATGCAAATGTGCTTGTTCATATGCATGGGTGAAGTGGCACTGCTACTTGAAATGTGTCAGTACATTGTGGAGCACCTGCACCTCGGGGAAGCTTGATTTAATTGACACCTAATACTATTCATTATTCCACTTAGTGAGCAACTCCTATTAGTCACCTGTAGGTTTTCCTATAAGCAGTGCTTTGGCCACCAATAAAAATATGAATATTTCTATAAATAGAATGTCCATATTTAGTAAACGGGGTTCACTACTGTCAGAGTTTTGGGGGAAGAAATGAGGGGTGTTATGGAATCGATAGCTTTTTCAGCAAGTAATTTATAAACTTCCTCTCGTTTTTCTATAGATTGCCACATACATGAAGAGTTACAATGCCTGGTAAGTACAAGATGTTGTGTTTTCTTTTATATGGCTGAAAAGTAATATCCTGCTCAATGAAGTAAAAAGACAAATAACAAGCTATATGATTGACAGACAGACAGACGGACAGACAAATGCATGGGTGGATGGATAAATGAACTAATGGATAAATAAACAAGTACATAAAACTACCTTCCAAAATACATCGTTAGTTTATGTTTATTTTTAAATTCAGTAGGGTGTTCTTAATTCTAATGATTCCAAACTAAATGTGTTATTTAAACTGAGTTACTTACCATTATATAATCTACATATGCCACAAAGTTAAAAAGATAAAGGTAGGATTTTGTCAACAAATACTTATTAATGTTACCTTCTGAGGTAAATTAATGGCTAAGAGAATTCTGTTGTGAGGCATATGGGATAACCAACTTTAAAATACCAGCTGAGAGAATTATAACACATATGGGATTCTGCGTATTTGTTGGTATTAATGTAATAAACATGTACTGTTAATAATTACGACTTAAATCTATTAGTCTTTTTAGCCTTTATGAAAATGGAAGGATTAATAATGAAGAATATACACAGATTTGATAATATTGGGGATGCTTCTTTACCACATGGTCCATGACCTTATCATCCAGGCCGCATTTCTTTCTGGCATTAATGCATTTGTTAGTCCCAGAGGGCTTAAACTACAGATGTTTAACATCCTGCTTATGGACAGATCATCTGGAATACAAAGTGAGAAATCCATACTACTTATTAGTATATATTATGAGTGTAACAGAGATTTAATAGCCCATTCAAACAAGATTAGTGAAACCATAGCTCAGGAAAAAAAGTATCATCTTAACAGAGATATGCTCTCAAACCTGCGGGGGGAAAAAAAGAACTAAAAGCATATTTTCAGCTGGAATATGTTTTAGACATCAAAAGAATTTGTCACTAATTAATGTTGTTTATATAGTAGCATAAGAAACATTAATTATAACCTTCAATGTAAACTTAAAACCTTTTTATGGAAAGGGGATTTATAAGTCAGGTGGTAATCTGGCTCTTTGGAAGGCTTATCTGCAACATGCTGAAAGTGATCATAAATCATGTTAATGTCCAGGATCCAAAGAAAAGTGAGGTGATTGTGGGAAAAGACTGAGTTCTCCTAACCCCCAGATCCAATCATTTCTAAAGAATAAGGGGAAAAAAGGAAAAAGAAAGCAGTGGTCAACTAGACCTTTGTTGGTATCCCCCAAAATGTAATCTCTAAGCTGAAGAATGGCAGCTGGCAGAACAGCTGGTGAATAGGATTAATGTCAGAAGAAAGAAATAAAACTCAACATATGTCCAAGCCTGCGGTGCTGGGACTGAGCATGATTATACCCCGACGGATAGGCTGAATACAGCTGGAAAGTGCCACTGTGCCATGCTTCTCTACCCCACAAGGTCATCGCTAAGAAGTACAGCTAATGTCTGAACAGCAAATATAACTGACTGAAGGATCCAGTAACTGGAAAGGAGAGAGGGAACCCAGATTTTTAACCCTACCTCTGTCCTGAATAGTTTAACCCTCAGTGTTTGGTTTGTTATACTACAAAGCAAACTGAAAGATCAGCTTTGAACCTAACAGATTGCACTAAAGTAAATATAATTTTAAATCATTTAAACCGCTTAATCTCATCTCAGTCACATCAAATATGTTATAGCAAACATATTTCCATCTTTCATTTAGAGTTTCAATAGGCACAAAGCAGGAAAAATCAAATTAAACATAAAAATAGATAGGGTTTCATAAAGTGCTAATGTTTTCAAAAGTTAATATTTTTAAGTTACTTCATCATAATTAGCAAAAATGTTTTTAAAAAGCAATTTCTCATAGCAAACTACCATGTTCTCAAATTGAACATAAGACAGTTATATTTCTGAGCTATCCCCATGTTGTAATTGGCCAGTTTTTAGCCTTTTGTAATAATAGATGAGAGACACCGAATTTAACTGATGGAACCAGTTACTGTGATAAACAGTAACCATGTGGGCATTACTGATAGATGAGAAAAGAGTTTATTTATAGAAAGGTAGGCAGAATAAATTCTATCCAATTGTTTTCTTATTTAACAACTAGTGGAAGCATTTTAAAAAGCTATCAGTAATCATTACTAAAAGAGTACTACCCTATTTCTATCTGTCTTTTATTTCTTTCAGATGCCTGAGCTAACTTGACCTCAACAATCATATTATCACAAACAACAGTCACCTTCACATTTAAAAATTGCTAGCACTCCCATTGTCTTTTGACAACATGCATGCAGAAATGAGGTTGGGTGTAAGGTGGTGGGGTATGGAAACGAAGACTTTTATTAAAAGAATGGAGTTGTAACTCTTATATGGGCCTAACTAACGGTATGTAGATCCACAACCTAACAGGAAATCCTGTGAAAATTTAACGGACAACAACAAAAAAATCTATACAAATAGCTGAAGAAGTTACATTTTATTTCTAATATCTAAAATTATTGCAGGGGTGGGGAGGTGGAGAGAGTGGGAGAATATACCAATAAGAGATAACCAGGCCCTATGTCTCCTATGCTGGCATTACTCTGAGATTGTCAAATATCTAATGCAGTGTTAGTTATTCTCTGCAATCAAATGTAAACTTATCACGAACTTAATTTATTTTTCTTTCTTTACATATAAACTAAGCACTAGTTTACACAATCCATTACAGCAGACTTAATAAAAAAGAAAGGCTCTAGAAGTTAGAAAACAAAGCTTTAGGGGTTTTAGGTAAACACTAATAGTTTGAAATTTAAAGGAGCAAATTGGTTTTCTTTCTTTTAAGTGATTCTTGAATAAGCATGGTCAAAATTACACAAGAGTGGTTTCTTCCCAGGTAAGGTACTCAACGGGCCTTTCAAATGATACTTCAGATAATTTATCTGGATAGAAAACTGGTTTTATGTTCATTGTTTTTTTCTAGGAATTATTATTTGTCAAAGACAAAATCTTCATTTTGTATACATGACAGGTTTTACTTAGATCTAGGAATAAAGTGACAACATCTAATGCCTAAATATCTTTATTTATAAATTTTGGGGTATCTTTATTTATAAATTTTTACTCATGCTTTAAAACTCTCCCTGGTATGTGGAAGGCTGGTATGTAGAAATTTTAAAATATTAATCTGGTATACTTTATAGCTCTATGAAATCTCAAATTGTCTTACATTAAATGTTTAACAGGAAGGAAACCTAGTCATTTCTGGATAACTCAAGTGCTAGAAAAGTCTGTATATTACAAATAAATATTTAAATGGGGTTGCCAATTTTAATGCTGTTATAATGGCTACTGCCATTTTATAAAATTTCAAGATTGCATGCTTTGAGGTTTAATGGCATTCAACATTTTTTAGAATCTTTAAATGCTAAAAAAAAATGTTTTTATTTGCCATTACAGAATATGGAAAGAAGCCCACATAGCTTATTAATGCCTTCTGAATTGTTTAAGAGGATTTTAAGATATGAGTTAAAAGAATTTCATAATCTTAATTTCAATTTCTCCTTTTCATTTAATAGTAGACATTCATTAGGACCCACACACTGTAATAAATTATAATAATTTCAAACAAGAATTAAATTACTAGGTACCTAGTGAAAGAGCCATTTTTTCTTAGGTACCCTGTAATCTAACTGTCAGATTTAAAATCTATTCCCAATCAACTCTTCACAACATTCACATTTATTCATCTATGTTAAATTAATAAAAGGTGTGAATAATACTGACAAAATTGATCATTATTGTTCATGTAGATTTAGAAAATTATAAGGTAATCTAAAATGTAAAAGGAATTGAGAGAAACTATTAAGGTTCTTATAAATAAATTCATCCTATGCTATTTTTTCAAATCAAGACTGAAACTTCTACAAGACTTATTTAAATTGACTATACAAGCTATCTGATAAATCATACATTTTTAGAACATAAACCATTTTCATTATTTTTGACAAATATCAGTACAAAGACTCCACTGTAACATTAGGGTTCCACAAATACTTTAGGAATCTATGCCAAAATGATGTTGGAAAGTAAACCCTAATAGTCTGAGACAGTTTATAGCCATCGCCGTTTGATGAAGAAAAGACACAATGACAAGGGAACACTGAAAAAAGATAGCCCTCCTGGAATGAATGCCATCTACTTAGTTTTACCTCTAGGTAAAGCAATGTAAGTATGATCCTTACCTAGAATACCAGAGACTAACACAATTATATTCAATAACATCCCAAAACAGAACTCCCTTTATAGAAACAAGTTAGCACACTTACTATATTTCCTATGTCTAACCTTGCTGACCCTTTCCTCTTTAACTGGCATCCCTGAAGATAAAGTAAAGCGTGTCAACATCTGTTCCCATTCACACCGATTTTAATTTACCAAAAGAGCTTTGCTATTTTCAGAGCAGACTCCAGAGCACAATGACAGATTTAGGGCCTTTACTGGAGTTGCATTTCTAGTGTGTCAGCATTTCCTACTCACCAAGAGTAGATTCCAGGGGGTCACAACAAAGGAATAGCTGAAATTCAAACTTGATTATAAAGATCTTTCCCACCCTTATGTATTTCATCATAATTGAAGCTACCAACACACTGTCCTATTTTGTGGGGCGGCACTGGTGCTGTACAGCAATTGGACTAAAATTATCTAGTCCTGGGGCAATGGTGAAGGTCCTTTAGGTTCTTCCTGTGGAGTTCTATATCCATAATTATCTTTTCAAGAAGTTTATGTCTGACTGGAATTTAATAACTATAATACAATAATTCAATAGCTCTTTATATGTATAAATCACTACAATATTTTAAAAAACACTTCCACATAGCTAATCTCTGCTTCATAATTTGATCGCTAATACTGTGTTTTAAGTCACAAATATTCTTTCCAGTCTAAGTGTTCCACAGTTTTTTGTTGGTTTTTTTTTTTTACAGAATTTTTAATATGTGTAAAGAAAGTCACTCTCAAACCATCCCAGTTTCCCTGGATAATTCAGAGTTTTAAGACACAATATGAAGAGCAACTTGGAGAAACAATGCACAAGTTGTGTTGTAATCAAATAACAACTAAGACATGAGCAGCTGAGCAGAAGGAAGATGGGCAACGGAATGCCGTGCAGCAATCAGCACTGTTGACTAATCAGAATTTGAGACACTAGAAGGTAATAAGGGTATTATAAAGAATGGCTTATTGAAGGAGCAGCTGTTTATGTGTAGCTCACTGTTTAAATGAGTTCCACTAGATTGCCATGGTATGTTTTGGTGAAAATGTTTAACTCCTTTTAAAATGATCATTAGAGAAAAAACAGCAAGCACCAAGAGGCAAGATTGGAGATAGCAAAGCACCAACAAAGATTTAACAGCTTTAGAACAATTATCTGCATGTTAGGAAATTATAGGAAAGGCCAATACCAGTGGCATTTTTAAGAAAACTTTAAAGTCAAAAGTATTTAGGTACTCATTCTTTTCTTTAAAAGCTTTGAAGCTAGGTCTATGTCACCAGCATTACTGGGTTACTGTGGGGACAAAGGTGAGGCTATGATATAATGAGGGACTCTTCAAGGAATGACGAAAAGAAAAAAAAAAAACACACACACACACACACAGAGCAAATACCCATTCAGACAGCTGCTAATCAGAGACCATCTTTGAATTTAGAAATTTGTCCATCCTCTCAATGAGCAGGACTGAGATCCTGAATTAAATATCAAAATAAACTGTAAACTTTTTAATGTTTTTGGCTAAAATGTTTTAAGGCATTAAAAAAAATCATTCCTCTATCCTGACTTAGAAATAATTTTTAAAGTACAGGAGATAGAAAATAAAGTGACATTTAACTCATTAATGTTATTTTCACAGAGTAATTAGCATCTTATTCAAAACTGTCATACAGTTGTGTTGGTTTGCAATTGGATCGATTCAGGGTTTTGTCTTCCTGTGTTCAACCAAAAAGCAATTGTCTATTGTTTATTCTACCCCAGCAAAAAAGAAAAAAGAGAGAGATAATAAGAAACAGAAAAAAAGAAACGAAACAAAAAATTTTAAAAATCCACAAATGACAATATAAAGTCACTGAATAATGATACTTCAATGAATTTATCATAATATAGAATCATGAATATTTCATTTTGACAACAAGTGTTCAGTAATATTTTAAAGTAGTCAGCAAGCAGTGGAAACTCTGCTATCTTTTGTAACAGTTCACATGTCAAACTGGCAAAGTGCCCACAGTGTAAGGCAGAAAAAAAATCTATTTAATGTCTGCCCCACAAGGCGACATGAGGTTTGATTGGCAGAAAGCAGAGAGTGGCTTTTGATCATGTGTCCTAACAAGCAGTTCCAGCTCCTGTCTTTTCAGCTGATGGGCTCCACATTACCCATTCAAACAGAAGTGACAGACCACTGCACTACTCTCGGCTCTAGTCACACGCAGTGGGAGCTATGCTGGAGACAGTCACTGATTAAATATATCACTTTTTCTAGACAAGCAGGTTGTCTGAATCAAAGTTGGACAGAATAGACTCAACATTATTAAAAGGGGATATAAAACTGGGATTGAGTGATGTTCAGCCAGTTTGCACAGCCTCAGGGATTCCCAGGCTGACAGGGGGAATAAGGAACAGCAGAACTCATAAAACAGGGTCAGAAATTAGCTGTGACACCTTGGCTATTTTCCCATCACTTCAGGACCACTGGGTTTCAAAATTCTGGAGTCTCTTTTTACCTTTTTACTTTCGTTTTTTTTTAAATGAATTCAGTAGAGGGAGAAAAACACATGAAAGCGTGATTACTGTAGTTTCTCAATTATAGTCTTAAAAGGAATAAAGTACTAGATGCAAACCCTTTGCATCTCATCTTAAAATATACCCTATTTTAGAATTTTATTGCATTTTTTGGTTTGGTATTATAGTGTAACTTTAAAATCCAGGAATATTAATCATGGAAATTTTACATTTTATGTTTTTTGAGTACCGGAGGGATATCCAAGTGGCAGGTATCATATTTAACCATCTAGTATTCTTCACTATGGCATGTGCACCATTTAAAGCTTTTGTCTAAAATATATTTAGAAACATAAACATCTAAAGCTTATGGAAATATTTGTAGCAAATATTTCATTGTCTAAATATTATGTGATTTTTAAATTATTGCACATAGCTCTTTAAAATCACTGGCACATTATCAGCTTGCTATGCACACAAATAAACAAAATCAAAAGTTTTCTATCTTGAAAGGTAAAATTAAAAACCCAAGGGGGTCAGAAAGGAAGTGACTATTTGGCTATATAAATTAATTAAACAGAACAAAATATACACAATCATCTCAAACAAATCAGTTGAAGCCAAAATATATAATTGAATATGTGGTTTATCTAGAGGTTATCTTAAAACAGTCTCTTACAAAATCTTGATTTCTTCTCAACTACATTATGATTTCTTCTGAACTACATTATATTATTTTTATGGTATTTTATTTACTTTTTACTAACATGAGCCAGATACTCCCTGGAACACTTACTAGTTTTGTCATCACTAAGTTAATAGCAATTTGCTTGTTAAGTATTTATGTTATAATGAAAAGATTAAATATTTCTACCTAGGTGAATATGATAAGAGTTTTAATATAAAAGAGTAGGAATTAAGAGTAACCATGAAATAGGATACTGAACTAGTTGGAGATAGAGAAAGACACAAGACATTGACTAGAAAATTACAATGAAATGGTTTGTGTTAAATCTGTGAAAAGTAACATTTTGTATTATTGTGTTATTCATTTTGTTAAATTACATTTCAAAGCTAATTTCACACTTACTAGTATTTGTTGGGTAAGAGATGCATCCTACTCAATAATCTTAATACAAATCATGTACTTGCATTCCATAGATACATGTTCCAGAGAATATGTCCTCTATTTGATAAACCATTGCATATTAATCAAATATACATTTTACTGCATGCAAAATAAAGTTACCTACCATCTAGCTTGTGTGTTTTATGTAAAGGTCTTTGAGAATGGGGGAAGTTAAAGATAATAATCAAAGACAATATCCACTTATACAGGTACAACCAAGAAATGATTTAAAAATCTAGTTTTTTTTAAACATAAGAAAATTCTCTTAAAGAGGCTAATTTGCCTTCCCAAGTAAACCCAGAAAAAAAAGGAATAAAAGCTTTATTGGCAATTGCTTCACCAAACCTGAAATACAGCAAAATAGCATTTCATTTTCCCCCCTCAGAAGTGGACTGCATTTAACCATTGTGTTTGTGTGTGTGTGTGTGTGTGTATGTGTTTTTAATCATTCCCACTACCACCATCATCACAACATGCTTTTTTAGTTAGGACTGGTAAGAAAGAAAAGGAAACTGCTACAATGAGTAGTAAGCTATGATAGGACAAAATCTGCATATATATTGGCAAAGAAAACATATTAGACTAAGTAAACCTGAAGCTCTAGAAAATACATTTTCCCCTCTCTTTAAAAAATACTTCATATTATTCATGTTTTATCAGACGTGTCTTTTATATTTTATGCCAGGAAAAGATGAAGGAAAGGAGAGGGGGAAAGTCTACAAAATATGTTGTAACACCATAAAAAAAAATTTCTTTTTAAAAAATCCAAAAATAATTAATTATTTTAGCCACTATATTATTGCTTACAGTAATACACAGCAATAACATTTACATTGATTGAATTCTGTTTCCTTAATGTGAAATTTGTTTGGGGTTAATTAGCACGGCTGAGGAATAAGCTTAATAATTTTATGTTGTTTACACTGGAGGCAGTTTTCCACGAGCACTGCTCAGGGAGGAAGTGACATCTTCTAATTTCAGACATAACATGGAGGTGAGGGCAGCTGCTCACTGTGGGATAGCAAGGTAGGCCCTTCCTCCTTAGTGAGCCTCCTCACAACTCCGGGTGTCTAATGGCAACAATACAAAGTTGCTCAAATTATTTCAGGCATGGTAAGTTTCTAAACCAAACACTGAGCTAAGCAGAGGAAGAGAAAAGGACTTGTACAAATGGAAAAAGTCCACAATATTAGACAATTTTACTGCCCCTTCCTTAAGAAAAAGCAGGTCTAATTAGTTGTCTCCCTAAAATGCATACCTAGCATTTTTATTATATATTATAACATTTTGCTCAGAGCTGACATTTTTATTCTGACAAGCACTGTCTGGAGAGCTCTCAATAAATAATACATTGACAATTTTCAGTAAATAAGCAGTGGACACAAATCGTTATCCTTACTTACAGCTGCCCTACTCTAATAGAGCTTTTACAAGTGAGGTGACTATTCAGTCTAATGCAATCCTCTCAGTGCTGGAAAGACATTTTCATTCATTACCACGGTCACAAGCACTTAAAGCACTTTTAAGCCCTGTTGCAAAACAGCAGGAATGGCAGAGCAAGTGGGGCTAACGAAAACTAAAGTTCATCACCAGAGAAACCTGAGGCTGTTCACCTAAACAACTCAGATATTCACTTAAGCCCAGGCCACCTCAACACTTCTAGATCTACATGTCCAACAAGAAAACAAGATTTTCTTAGGCAATTAAATGTTAATCCCTTTAAAACCCAAATACCATGGGCTTTGTTTTCCATATTAAATTTTGTTCATCATGCAATACAGTCTATTAAGCATCCTCAGATAAGGGATTAATTGTTATGACCTGAGTGCTATATTTGATCAAGTTTCAGAAACTGAAAGAAAATTTAAATTCATATAAATACATGTGAAACCACTCAATAATAATTCTTTCCCTCAGAGCCTCATGCCCTCAATACCAACACCTAACTAGTCACCAAACCACTACAATAGTTCTGAATTCCACTTTTCTTCATGCTATCACATCAATTTTATTTCTTAGTTACTCTATCAATAATTATGAAATGAAATTTAAAGCAAAATAAAGTGAGAAGGAAATATCTATATACTTTATCATGTATATTCTATAGGTTGTACTTTTACCTTACCTTTTAACTCCATTTATCCATTATTATATCACTTTTTAGATAACTATTGATCATGAAGATTCCTGAAATATTTCCCAGTCAGAAGATGATTGCATGATATCATAATCTATGGCTTGGGACTTTAGTGAAGCAAAATAAAGTAGTCCCCTCTTATCCATGGTGTTACTTCCTAAGGTTTCAGTTACCAGTGGTCAACTTCAGTCAGAAAACACTACATACAATAAGGTATTTTAAGAGTGAGTGAGATGACATTCATATAACTTTTATTATGGCACATTATTATGATTTCCCTATTTTATTATTAGTTACTGACATTAATCTTGTACTGTGCCTAGTTTATAAATTGAACTTTATCATAAGTACATGTGAATACAAAAACATATATATATTACGTGTGTGTGTGTGTGTGTGTGTATGGTTCATTACTAATGACAACTTCAAGCTTCCAAAGGGGGTCTTGAAATTTATCCCCCATGAAAAAGAGGGGACTGTTTCACATTATAGTAAACTGTTACTGCTCTCTCACAGTTTTCAGACTTTAGTGTGCATTAGAAATACCTGGAAAGCATGTTAAAATATAGATTGTTATGTTTCATCCCAGAGTTTCTAAATTTTTTAGGTAAGGGGTAAGGCCCAAGAATTTGCATTTCTAACAAGTTCTCAGATGATGTCAATATATGACAATGAACCACTGCTTCAGAACTTTTACCTGAACAGATGTGAACAGAATGACAGATTATTACAGAACTTCCCAGGTATGGAGCAAATTTGATACTACCTAAAGCAACAATGACTAATCATAACAAGTTCACTAAGAAAAAGAAGATAAACTCATATCAACAATAGGAAAGCGAGTCAAAGGGTACTCCTCTCTCTTAATCACCAGGTCAGTCTTACATCAACCTGTTAGAGATGTATCCACATTCACAAAAATACTCAAACTCATTATGTCTAAACCCAAAGGTTCTCTCTAAACCTTCTCTTCTATCTATGCTCACCATCTTAAAAACTTCACCACTTAAATCTCTCCACTAGGATACTTCAATTGCCTTCTACTTTCTCCCCAACTTCTCATTCATATCCCCAATCTCAAGAGCATATCTAAAAGCTGATTCTTCCTTTTCTATCCCCTCCTACTGCCTTAGTTGTTTAGACTCTTATCAGCATATGGATAGCCCAATAAAATAGTTTACTAAAATATTTTCCTGCATTTGGCCTTGCCTCTTTCCAACTGAGTCAAAATGACAACAAAGTTTGCTTTTTTTAAGAAATATATCCAATTATGCCATTCATCTTCCTACTTAACACCTCTCAATTACTTCCTCCTACCCAAATGATAAAATTCAAAATCTTTATAATGGCTTCAATCTATTCACCTAGTCTAACCACACCAAACTACTCAAATTTACAAAATTTACAGATTTATTCATACCATTAAAATTTAATACATGCTGTTCTCTCCATCTGGGATTCTATTATATCTCTTGTTCACAATGAATAGCTTATAATTCACCAAAATCCAGTTCAAATATCAATAAATTCCTTCATATATCTCTTAGACAAAAATAATAGTTCCCTCTTTTGTACTCCCACAGTATTTTATAGCATCTTCCACTACAGTATCTTTATCAAAAACCAGTTGAGCACATTCTGGAAGCATATTTGTGGATCCCCTACTATGATTCATTGAGCAATTTGTCTTTTTGTCTGTCAGTAACATATTGTCCTGATTATGGTAGTTAATTTAGTAAGATTTAATATTGGGTAGAGAGATTCCTAACATTTTATTCTTCTTTGTCAAAATTACCTTAGTTGTTCTAGTGCTAGTGTTTGTCTATATACACCTTAGAGCATGTTTGTTTTTATATACATGAAAATCTGGCAGGGATTTTGATAAGAATTACATTAAACATGTAGATTATGTGGAGGAGAATTGAAAACTTTACATATTAAGTCTTCTAACCATGACGTGCTCTGTGTGTGTGTACATGCTGTGTATATGTATATATATCTCCATTTATTTACATCATTTATTTCTTTATCAACACTGTGCAATTTCAACATCAGATCCTGTAAATGTTTTGCTGTGTGTATATATGAGCATTTCATTTTATTTGGAGCAACTGTAAATAGTAATGTGTTCTTGATCTTGACTTCTGTATATGCATTCCTAATATATAGAAATACAGTTGATTTTTATGTATTAATCTTATACTCAATAACCTTGCTCACTCAAAAAAAGAAACTTAAATTTCACCCCTTAACAAAAATGTAACCTAAACCTCATACTTCACACAAAAATTAACTCTCAATTAAAATAACTCTAAAGACTAAAATAGCTAAAATAACTCTCTAGTTACTTATACTATAATTATTTACAATTTAAACTATACATCTGTTAGAAAAAAGTAGAAAATGTTTATACTTTAAGTCTAGACATATAATTCTTAGATTTGACACATAAAGTATGATTCATAAAATTAAAAAATTGTTTAATTGGACCCTTTCAAAATTATAAACTTTGGTGGAAAACCTATGTAAAGAGGATGAAAAGAAAAGATATAGAGTGGAAGAAAATATTTGCAACCTACATATCTACATAGAATTTGTATCTAGAATAATAAAAAAAAGGTCACAACTCAACAATAAAGAATCCAATCAAAAGTAGACAAAAAATGGGTCTCCTTGGTAGCATTCAGTCTCAGCACTATCAACACTAATGCCTGAGTTCAATGTCCAGCCAGCAGGGATATTATACTGCATGCCAGAACTCTCCTGTCTGGCTTGCTGCTCCCCTTAGCAGTGTATTTCAGTAGATCCACCTGTTCTGCTCCCCATTCTGTCTTTGGTGAATCCTCTCACCATGACCACCCTCTGCACCTGCAGCCTACACCCCAGTTCTGTACATAAGTAAATATTTAAAAGAAATAAAAATAGACCAAAAATGTGACTAGACTTTTTATGAAATAAGACTTTTTATGAAAGTAGATGGTTAATAAGCACATGAAAGGATCTTAAACATCATTAGTCATTAAATAAAAAAGTAATTTAAAGCCACAGTGAGATATCCCTAAGCACCTATCCAAATCTCTAAAATAAATATGACAAAAACAAATACTGACAAAGATGCAAAAAAATCTGGGACACACATACATTGTTGGTAGGAATGTAGAATGGTATACTGAAATAGAGCTTGGGAGTGTCTTAAGAGACTAACATTAATAATCATACAACCTACCAACTGTACTCCTGATTATTAATCAAAGAGAAACAAAGTTTATATATTCACTTTAAAACATGTACACAAATTTTCACTATAACTTTATATATAAAAACTCTATAGAAACTGGAACTTTGAAATGAAGATGTCCTTCGATTTGTGAACAGTGAGTCATACATGCGATACATATCATTTACAATTTCCAACAAAACATAGGTTGATCTATTGATAAATCAGCAACATAAAAGACTTTCCAGGGAATTATGTGGTATTTTTAAGTGAATACCAAAAACTTACAGACTATAAAATTCCATTTATAAAATTTCTTTGAAATTATAAAAATGTCAGAAGTGAAAAACATATTAGTAGTTGACAGGGACTTGGTATAGAAGGTGTGTGTGGTGTTAGGTTAAGAGGAAGGTGTATGTGGTATGAAAAAGCAACAGGGAAAGGAGAGGGAAAGGGATCAAAACAGAGGAGGGAAGAGCTCAAGAGACTATGGTGACAGTTCCTGTGCATCTTGGCGGTGGGAATTTTATGGGGTTTACACCTAAGAGGAGAATGAACAATGATGAAAAAAAATCTAATAAAAGAGTAACAAGGGATTCTTGTGGGTTCAAATTATTCAATACTTTGTGGTGGTAGATATATATATATATATATATATATATATATACCTACACACAACCAAGCACAATTGCATAACTAAAACTAGAGAAATATGAATAAAATCAGGGAAATGCATCAATTTCCATAACTTGGTTGGGATATTATATAAGCATTTTGCAATATATCACTTCCCAGGGAAAAATGTGAAAGTGTATACTAGATCTCTCTGTATTATTTTTCACAACTGCATATCAACCTATAGTTATCTCAGTTGAAAACATTTCAATATAACTATAGCAAAGAATATGATTAGAGTGGTAATCTTGACAAATGGAGTGGTATACAAATAAAATTATAAGATATTTAAAGTATATAATGTAATTATTTGATATACATATTGTGAAACTATGTACCCTATAGAGTTAAATTAACACATCCATCACCTCACTTTTTTTATGAAAATATCCAGATTCAATTATACAATACAGAGTTGTTAACTACAGTGTTATATATTAGATAATCAGATTTCATTCATCTTATAACTGAAAGTACCTTTCACCATCTTTCCTTATCTCCTCGTGCCAAATGCCTTTTCTACTTTCTATTTTCATGAGTTTAACTCTTTGTTTAGACTAAAAATTTTAGAGAAAAAGATCCTGAGGGCTAAATCCAGATCTGGGTTTTGTATATTATAAAATAGATAGATGGAAATCTGATAAGTTTCAGAGAGATGGAAAGTTATTCTGATAGAAGGGATATTGACTAAGCATGAAGTATGTTGAACTAAATAACTAAATCAACTTCAACATAGTGCTGAAAATTTAGATAAGAAAACTTGTCATGAGATTGCTATATCTTAAAATTTATAATCGTAATTGAAATGCCCACTAAAGATTACAAAAGAACTCCAGGAACCAAATTCCAATGAATTGTAGTGGCTCTAATGTGACTAAAGAATACCAAAGATATATTTACATGAAAGCAAAATCAGATCAGCTCAGACGCGGTGGATGAGGAGTATTTCTACTGTTAGAAGAAAATCTAATCTAGAAAAAAATCAAAAAGGTTAGTCTTTATCAGGTACCAAGAATGTTCCTAAGCTCCGAAGCTAATACTGACCACATAGCAGGTAAAAGGTGGAAATAGCCTCAGACAGTGAGAGACAATGACTTTCAACTTTTACCATGGTTTGAAACAATTTAGGTATATTTAACAAATTAGTCACTCGTTAAACTTCATGGAAAAGGTTATAGTTCTGGTGAATTGAAACTGAAAGTTTATAGGTTTAGGATAGCTAAGTGGATGTCTAACCTAGTAGACGATAGAAAATGGAATCATATCTGGTATGCTGACAGCAAGACTTCTAAATAGGTAGTATGCATCAGTGAAGAGAAGGAAAAGTCATGAAAAAAAGAAATAATTTTGATTACCTATTAAACTTAAATATTGCTAAGAGGAAGATACAATTAAGAGATGCCTAGCTTATAATGGGAAGGGGGGGAAAAGCAAATGCAAGAACAAGAGAAGCAGAAACAGGAACAAGAGTACCATTTTAGATCATTTAACAATTGTCTCTCACTCATTCATCCAAAAAAACATTTCAATAAAAGTGTTTTAAGTTCCAGTAACTATTAAAGTCACTGGGAATACAAGAGTGGACAATCAGAAAAGGCCTCTGTGCTCACTGATTTTCCCCTTTTAGAGAAGTGAGATATACAATAATAAAGAAGAAAGATGAGCATATTAGGTAGAGAAAAATGTTAAGGTCAAAATGAAATAGGGTAATAAATCAAAGAGTAACTGGTATGTACTTTAGAATTGGCATTTAAGTGAGGTATCTCTGAAGAAGTAATAATTAAGCTGAGATCTAAATGATAAGAAGCCAGGATACACAAATCTAAGGAGAGTCTAGATATAGGGAGAAGTGAATACAAAGGACTAAGACACCCTTGAGGGAGAAAAAAATAGGCCAGTGAAGGTCTCAGAAATGGTCTGAGAAAAGAGAAAAGTGAAGATGAACTTTGAAAGCCAGAGTATGGTGTTTGAATATTAAGCAATGAATTTGATTCCAAGCATAACAGAGATGGATGGTTATTGACCAAACACCAATACTCAATGTCAGCAAAATGTCTAAACCTTCAAATACCACATAAAAACATGAAGTGAAGGTGAATAAGTTAAATCCTGAGGTAACTTTATCTGCAATTGACATCAGACTTTCTGCTATTAGTCAGAATGGGGGTATAAGAGTTAAAATAATTATGGAGAAATAGGATCAATACTTGAGCTTTGTACATCAGTTTTGTGACAATATTTATATGCAAACATTAATTTATCGGTGTGTTCTGTAACATTGTTACTATTTGTGAGATCCTTAAGTATTATTAAAAAATACCAAAGAATAATTTTCAGGACTTTGTATGTGTGGTATCTAAAGTAGTTTCCACCAACCTTAAAACACAGGGCAATAGTGCTAAAATGACATGCTGTTCAAGCATCCATTCTTAATTTTTCCAGCTCTTCCCTTTCTATAACACAAGTAAAATGTCAAGATAAAAGCTATTTCTGACAAATCTGTTAAAAAGTTCCCATTAGACAATTAATACATTCAGAAGCAGAAGGGAATTCCAGTGCACAGAATTTGTTAGCCCCTCTAAAAACTATCCATTGACTAATGGGTGCCTTCATTAAAAAAATCATACAATAGCACATTAATTCTGCTACTGCTATTACCACTGCTATGGTTCCTATTGAGGATAATTCAGTAACTTTGTCACACATTTTTACAGCTTTTTTTATTATATCTGCAATATTTTCATGACCAGCTATTTGTTTGTACTCATTTTTAACTCTCTATGTTAGAACAAGAAAAGGGATGTCAGACATCAATTAAGAAAGCTATGATACATTTGTGTCACAATTATTCAGTCTTAAACCATAATCTCACATGAATCATAATTATGACCATGAATTCCCTCTATAGTCCGAAGCTAAAAGGTAGAATCATTGACCTCTATCTTCTTCTGGATCATGTTTCCCTACAAAAGCCACTTTCTGTTTCTCAAGCTCTCAAACCATATATAGTACTTTTTAAGACAATTATCCATGATTTGTAAACATTTCATTGATCGATAACTTCATAAAGATTCTAACATCAGAAAAAGTTATGTAGCTCAAAAACAATTTGAAGAAATTACTGAGAAAGCAAAAATTTAGATACAGATTCTAAAAGGACATAAAAGGACAGAATTTTAGAATTCTAGTACTAATACTGATCAAAAAACTATTAGTCAGTTATTATGAACTATGTATTAAGTTACCAGGCTCAGGACAAGAATGAATATCATATGCTGATCAATTATCTGAAAGGGTTCTCAAATTAAACAAGTTCTAAAGAAGGCAGCAAGTTTTCCAACTTCAGTGGAAAACCAAGCCAACTGTTTAACTAGAAAAATTTCTATTTCAATATAAATCATTGGGTAGGACAGATGTAATAAACAACAGAGTTTGCTAGTTAACTTTTAATTTGAACTAGGTATTAAGGGGGAAAAAAAAGACTGTGAACCTGATATAGAGATCAGGAATTACTATAATTCAAAAACACACAAACCTGGAAATACCAATAAAGTGGATCAAAAAGGAAAAGTGTGTTTCCTAACAAACCCAGCAATCATAGTCCAATGGAGAATAACAATATACCTGTGCTCATAGTTGAAAGACATGCTGAAGACATTCTATTAAGTTTCAACAAAAGAAAAAAGAAAATTGCAGTGAAGGGTTCATCAAAGACTCTTGTGAGCTTCTGAAAAGCTCAGTGATAAAAAGAAAGCTGTACTATACATTTTCAGGAATGTGGAACCAAAAGGTATATACCATTAAGTTAAAGCACTGAGAGATTATCACACTGATACACACACACACGCGCAAGGTGGCCCGAACTTCTTTTTGTAATGTTTTTCACCCGAGTGAAAAAAGGGTACAAAAATTTTATCAATAGCAATCCCTTTTTGGTGATACACCCAGAAAGGAAACTCAGGAACATGTACTGCAGAAGATGGGTACCAAAATATTCACACCATGATTGTTTGTATTAATAGAAAACTGGAAATCATATAAATGTCCAGAGACAATAGGCAGGAAAATAGTCACCTGATTAGCATTCCAGTTTTGTATTATACAAAAGTTTAAACGACTTAGAGCTGCACACAGCAAAACCGATTACATTAATACAAGATACATTTATGAGTATAAAAAGCAAGTTATAGACAATTATGAGTATGCATTCTTATAAAGTTCTAAAGCAAAGTGCACAATATATATTTAAGGATATGCAAACTATTTTAAGTGAAAAATGAAAATAACAAGTTTTTATTTTTCATTTTCTGACAGTATCCACGTCTAGATAGGAAACAAAAGAACTGGACAGAGGAAGAGATAGGATCATATATTTCTGCTAATATATAGTGTTGCAAACCAATGTTACCTTAATTTAAAAATTAAAAAATTCAAAAGTAATAATTTTTATTAATTATGAATTTACAGCTGTTTATGTTTATGCCCTATATAATAAATATGTATCAGGTATTATGTGATAAAACATCTAAATTTACTATTTCCTTTTTAAAATAATAATTATTTTATCTTTGTATTCTACACACAGTTTGCATAAGAAAAATAATATAACTCTTAAAAACCCCCTATTAATTTTGAAAATCCCAGAATAATTCCTGAAGAAGTAAATCTAATGAATTTGCAACAACAACAAAAAATACTAATGATTCTCTTCAACATCACAAGTTCAAATTTCATAACAGAATATGGCTTAACTCTTCAAACCATCAAAAAGATGAAACCTCTTTCTAAACAGCAAAATGCCAGGAAAGGACCTTTGTGCTTCCAAGGTCAGAAAGGGGAAAAAAATCAAATAGCAATTGTCTGCATCTGTTCTTAAGGAAAGAGCTTTAAGAATTTTTAAATGTGAGGAGATAGAAATGGGCCAAAAAACTTGAAGGATCTTTTTAAAGCAAAGATGAACAAAGTGAAACTAATAAAAGGAATCAACTAACTAGTATACTTCCAAATAGGAGCAAAATAAAACAAATTGTAACAACCAAGAGTTGTCCAAAATGTCTGGGGTTCACAGGATTTGGGTTCATTATATCTTTTATAAAGTCATGTAAGAGGATGACAGGCTTCCAAAGAACTAGAAAGAAAATATACATAAACACCATAACATACCAAGCATATTTTTTTTATAATTCAAAAATCAATAGTGGGAGCTCATTTTAATCCGTAATTGTACAATACTGTAAGAAAATATATTTTAAAAATCTGGTACAAGATACATATTTGCTGTTAACATGATGCAAAATCTTTAAAACAGGATCAAGGACACAAATACAATAGGGAGGAAAAATGCATTTTAAAGAAAAAAATGAATTTAAATGAAGTTGCGTCATTATTGCTCAGGATACCTGATTGCTTCCTCACCTAGAGTATGAGTGGTCTTAGGGAACTTCATCACTTAAATGACTTGAAATTTCTAACTTATTTGAAATAATAATTCTGGGAGTTTTGTAATGAATACTTAATGTGTTTCTTATGCAAAAATCCAAAACCTTTCCAATTTCTCCCATGAATGAGAAACATAACGAAAGGTTTGGATATTCTCAATGCTTCCAATATAACCTTCAATCAAAACAGTAGCAAAAACATAATATGCATAAATTTTGTCTTAAAAGATTCCTTTGATGCTCTGGCATGGTATGAATGCTAAACTTTTTTAGCATTGGTTTTTAATAGATTTTTCCTTTAACGGGAACATATGCTCTTAACTGGGTACTATCTAAAAACCTCATCTAAGGCTTCACCAACCTCTCTCACTGACAACATCATATTCCACATATTTCTCAGCGGGGAAGATTGGCTTCCAGTGGGGAAACTTTAGTATCAGCTTTTCCAAAAGCCTGAAAAGAGAGTTAAACTGAATTGCTCTTCCAGAAAACAAGAATGCCATGCAGCCAAAAGCTAAATCCCCTAACACCCTGGGACATTTCCTATGATTCTCTCTGTAAAGCAGGAAGAGATTCCTGTAATATTTCTCCTAAAAAATATTTTTTCAAATAATAACAGTAACAGCATCTATAATAGCAATACTCATAATAACGATTATAATTATAGAAGCTGTTTTGTCATATAATGGCAATTCTTCACAAATCTGCAAAGTAAGTACCATTCATCCAGCTTTACAGGTGAGAGAACTAAAGAACAAAAGAATTAAATCATTTTCCCATGATAAGAAATAATGTTGGCTACATTTATTAACACTTACTTTGTGTCAACAAGGTTGTAGATTCTTTAGTTGCACTAACAATTATGTCCATTTTTTGGTTGAGAAAACTGAGGTGCAGAGAGGTGTTCTCATCAAACACCTGGCAAATGTTGAACTGAAATTCAAACACCAGCAGCCCAACTCCAGAGCTCATACTCTTAATCAGATGGGGGTGGGGGGTATTGCCTCTCTCATGTTAGAACTTAGATTCAAAACTAGATCTAGTTTATTCAAAAATATTGTCTAAACTCTGCCACCTTCCTCCTTTAAAGCAGTAAAAACTATCGGATAAGCAATACATACCAACATTATGATAACTAAATATAATCCCAGTGAAAATAGATGTAGAAATCAAAAAAATTGCTGAGAGATATGAATAATGATAATAATCCATCAGACATACACACAAACACGTGTTCATTCTTGTGCTGGGTAACAGCTGCATAATCCATTGGAAAGCCTATCCCAACAGGAATCCAAAGCTCAAATGCTATTGCCCTCTCTGTACATACATAGTCAAACAAATTCACATACTTTGTCATGATAGCTTGAAGCACACAATTCCACTGGACAAATACTCTAAATTCTGACCAACATATATCCAATGAAAATGTACCTAAAACTTGCATATTTTTTGTTAAATTTATGGCCTCTATCAAATAGAGTTCAGTGTTTTAGTAATTCTACCTAGCTACAAGTTTCACCATTCTGTCTTAATGACAATAGTTAACCAAAGAATGTCTTTAAAAAAAAAAAGTCAGAAAAAAGATTTTATTTTGTTAGAGTCGAGATTTATATCATTGTATCCCTTTCTCTACAATCTCACATGACTCCAGAACCTGACCCTAGCTAGTTCACTCAGCCTAGGATCATATACTTAGTAGTATGATACACAAGACATGATAGTGGCTGAAGCACTATTATTAAAGAGAGATTAAAACAGCTGTACATTATGCTGAAGCACTCACTCTTCCCTTTACAAACAGACGGTCCTGGATTACAAGCAGCACTTGACCATTTAAATCACGACAACAACCAGATTTAACCAGCTGGGCCATATTCTCCTAGGCAATGCCTGTTGACCTCCTCAGTCGCAGCTGCTCAAATGAAATTCTCATTAGACAACTTATTTTCAGAAGCCAAAGGACTCTCTGATTAAATATATGTATTTAGATATAGAAGTCCTTTTTAAAGTATTCATTTTCTGACAACTGTCGCTTATGTTAGAGCCCAGCTACATTGGCAGCAAGATGGGTGATACAAGGATAACTAAAATCCATCATTTTATCACAGCTGAAGGATTTTTATCTTGGAAGCATTTTAACCTGAATCTATTAATCAAAGTCTTTTTGCAGACTCTACCGACCAGTATTTTAAAAGGAAGATTTTGATATTCATCCATCAATTCTATCTATTTTATCCAGCTATGCATCTAAGCATGTAGCACTCTATCTAGCTGGCTGTGACCAAAAAAAAAAAAAATCAAGGTTAAATTTGCAACAAAGCAGAAGCCTTGCCTATTTTCCCACAGTCCCCACTTTGAGGAGAAACACTTTAGACAGAACACTTTTGTTCATCAGTGTTTCAGCAGTCCAGTCAAATCACAGCTCAGGAGAAGGCATTTCTTGAAGGAATGGCAGATTAAACATTGACAATATTTAGTCAAATAATCTTCTTGTAAGAGAATACCTGCCCTATTATTATATGCAGAGCTTTTGCCTTATCATATAGATAATGGTTTTAAAATAGACTAGTAAGTAAACATTTATAGATTAATACTTGTAAATAAGGGGAAATGAGAGGTTAAGTATTTAGTCTGAAACAGTCAAAACATTCTCCAGGCTAAGAATAATTCAGGAAAGGTCATTTATTATGTCAATCATATGGGATTATCAATCAGATAATCATGAAGCATGGCCTTCAAATAAGTAAGAAGTGAGGGTGAGCAGGCTGATGCATATGAAAGTTCTCACATGTCCCATGAGATAAGAGATGACCCAATTGAGATGACCTGGGACTCTAAAGTGTCATAGCCAAGCAAATATTGGTGGAGCTATTACACCTCCTTAGGCCTCGAATATAATTACTATAGAATCAGAAATCTATCTGTAAGTTTTTAAATAACTTTTTCTATAATTATTTGTGTTCTCCCATTACACTGTTCTGCTTATTGCTCGTCACAGATAATAAAATTTGGAATCAAACTCAAAATAAAAAGTAGAGACTATCTCTAAAAACATGTTCTTCTAATTCTTTTTTTAATTACATTTTTTTTCCTTTTGTAAAGTTAATCCATCAGTCATTTACATGTCTATATAACTTTGGGATTAGATTTTTACTCCTACCTATGTTTCATGTAGGCGCACCTGTTTCACGCATCTTCCATCAAACCTCCCATGTTAGTATTCTATTTCCTTCCTTCCCCTTTCCATCTTCAGTCCCCCATTCTATTTGGGAATAAATATTATTTTCCACAAAATTTAAGAATGAATTTTATTACCATCCTCTCATTCACTAGAAGTTTAAAATTGCTGAGCTACCTGTGAACCATTCCTCTCTCTTGGTCTACACACTTAAATGTCAAGTCCTAACAATTCTGTCTCCTAATATCTTTTCCATATGCACCTCTTCTTTCTTTCTCATTTCTGCTGCCTTAATTCAACCCTCATTATCTTTAGCCTGAAACAATTTCCTTAATGTCTATCCATGCTCCCATACATCCTACAAAGAACTTCCAGATAAACTTTCCTGAAGGAAAACTCTAATCCATCACTTTATTATGCTAAAAAAAAATTGTCAATGATTCATTCATAACCTTCAAAATAAAGTTCAAACTCCTTAGAAAAGAATTAAAGGATCTCTGTGATCTGAACAGAACCTTGTTATTCAGTCTTATATCCCATATGCATCTTCAGATACTTTAAATTAGAACCTTAACTGCTGATTGTTTTAAAGTTCACTATTCCTTCCACCTGAAATATCCCTTCCCTCCCTTCCTGCCTATATAAATCCTTTATTCTGCAAGACCAGTTAAGACTCATTTGCCTATAAAATCTTTCCATGGATTCCTAGGCAGGCACAGTCTGTTTTGTACACTCCTATAACACTTATCTACATGGCTTTCATGGAACTTATATTTTAGAGATTGAATTAGAGTTCATTTTGTATATGTCTTGTAGCACTTAATAGAATATGAACCCAATTTCATGTGGCATAGGGGTTATAACCTAGGGTTTATGGATCCCCAGAGTCCATTTATAGTACTCAGGGTGGTCTATGACTTTGGAAAGAAAAAATTCTTCACTAATCGCTAACAGAAATTTTACATTTCCTTAAATTATAGATACAGGCAACAAGCATAAAATATTCATAGTATGTGACATTGTAACCAATAGAATCACAATCTTTTTTACAACATATAATACTTGTGAAAATATCTCAAAATATCTTTTAGGTGATTAGGCACTCCAAAATTATGATATTTTTAGGTCCTCCATTATATAATATTGTTTAAACCATTAGTAAATAGTACTTTCTACCACATGAGAAAACTTTTAGATTATTTAAGATTTTATTCTATTTTTTTCGAATTCCACAGATTTCACTTTATTAAAATAAGAAAGGATCTGTTGGGGACTGGACCTAGTTGGAGGTAACATGGGTGAAGGCGCTAAGAAGGTCAAGATTGTCAATAACTATAGAAACTATTATGGTGTCTCCCTCTGGAAAATGGCCGCAGAAAACTGAAATCAGTAAAACATCAACTATACTTGCTCCTTCTATGGCAAAACCAAGATGAAGAGGTGAGCCATGGGGAACCTAGTCCTGAAATAACTGGTAGTACCTGGACCTACAACACACTTCTGATGTCCCAGCAAAATATGCCATCAGAAGACTGAAAGAAATGGAAGACCAGTAGAAGCCCCACTATTTGAAACATTATTAGCCTATAATAAATGTGTTGATACATGTAATAACAACAAAGAAAGGATTTGTCAACTTTACTAGGCCATCAAAGGAGGGATTCACAAGAAGTAGAGGGGGTAGGTAGGAGGAGAATAAGAATCAGAGGCACTTTGTGGGGTGGGGGAAAGGAACTGTAATGAAGGCAGAAAGAGCACAAGGGACTGAGGTGATGGTACACTGGTGAAATGGTGGTGGGAATTCCATGGGGACTACAATTAATGTCAAATATATATAAATTAATTATAAAAATAAATAAAAATAAAAAAGGCAAGAATCCTTCAGTACTAATATAGCAGTTTGCAAAATAAGATGAAAAAAATCACAATGCTATGTAGTTCTTGATTAGAGCTATAAAAAATAGACCGCTAACTATAAAATATTGTACAAGCATATGGTTCACAAAAATTCAGAGTCTTGGCACCGGAGAAAGGCTAATCTGCCCTACACCAGTTCCATTAAAATGTCAATTTATACTGCTGTCTATCTTTGAAAGCAGTTTATTTCTTCCACAGAAGATTATTATATATGTGGTTACTACAACCACTAGATAGTTGGCCTTGTTATAAACATTAATCTGGCTCCTTATACCTTCTTGTCATTGATTTGCATTCTATTCTAAGGGAGCTAGAGAGAATAAGCATAATCGCTCCTCCACATGACTTTAATCTTAGAGACACAATCATGTGATCCTTGATATTTGTTTCTCTAGGGTTAAGATTACTAATTCCTTCAACCATTCCTCTTATCACATAATTTTGTGTCTGTTATCATGTCAGTTGTTCTCCTCTAAGAATATTCCAACACTTTTGAGCCTCTTTTAAAGTATGGTAATTCTCAACTCAGGTGCATTCTATTGAAAAGGTAGTTCAATAACACTATCATATCTTGAATACTACATAAGTCACTATCGGACTTTCAGTCACCCAAAACTCATAAGCTCTTTTTTTTTTTTTTAATTTAATCTTGTCTGCTATTTAAACATTCTTTACTAGTTACTTATATAGTCAAGAATTTTGCTCACAATCTCTGGACTCGACATTAGTTCTATTAAATTTATCTTGAACTAGTTTTAAGTGTATATATTCAGTTTGTCAAAATATTTTGTGTTTTGTTTCCTTCATATATTACATTCCTCCCAGATATATGGATGAACATGGATTTTATCACTTCATATCTGTACTTAATATGTCATATACATTAATATACACTGAAAATTTTGAATTTCTGATGTTTAAAATATATGTACTATAGAAGACAATCTTCAAAGTACATAAAGAATGTTCTTTGACAGTAGTAGTGGTGAAGAATTTTTATGTATGGGGTCTCATCATGCAAATGCCTCTTTTATATCAAATCAACTACAACACGCAGCAATAGACAGGATAGCAAACTAACTTGCAGGAGCAAAATTATCTTAACTCCCCTACCTGTCCAGGTCAGAAAAAAAATCATCAAAAAGCAATTTCTTTACTTTATACTAAAAGAACAGTCTAGAGTATATTGAAAACCACCTACTTAAAACTAAAACCAAATTTTTGGTGACTTATAATTAAGTGTCTAACAATCTCAGGGCCTCCCTAGTAATGCAGGGGTTAAAGTCTCAGCACTCTTAAGCTATTGCCAGCCACCGTGACATGAGTTCCATCCCTGGCTAGGGAGCTAACCCACATACGGCACAGCAGACCTCTGGCCTACAGCTCAGTTCTCGTATGCATAATAAATATTTTTTTTAAAAAAGTCTAACAATTTTACTTATTCAAAAAGTATTGATCTGACAGTCCTAATTATTCTAGAGCATAGCAAAGAATGAAAAAATAGTCTTTGAGCAGCAAGAAGAGTCTGCAGGAAATACGTGCACTAAAAAACAACTTTATTAACCAGAACCTTTTAGCAACTCACCCAGACATATTTACTCATAACTTAAATACATTTCAGAATGCCATAATCATATAACTTCAAAATCTATAGATGAATGGATGGAGTAAGTTAGAAATTGTTCACAATCAAGCAAGAGGTAACAGTCTGGAACCTGATATCAAAGGATATAAACCACCACACATAAGCCAAAAAAATTAAATTTATCAAGCAGACACAAAATTTCCAATTTTTATAGTTTCCAAGTTGGAAACTATAAATCCACATCTCAATGATCTTATGTTACAGCATGGAAAAATATTTATATTATTATAATCATCACAAGTACTCAAATTTATATGGTTTACAGTCCATAAGAAATCTTTATACTTATGTAGTTAATTCTCAAAATGTTTGATTTGCCAAATCAGGCATTAGTATTATGCTAAATTTTTAATTTTGTGGTCAGTAAGATTGAAGAAGTTATTCAAGGCCACATAATTATTAGGTGGGTATTAGAGTTTATAAGCAACTGCATCATGGCCCTGAGTAATCAAAAACTATTTATATTTTGTGCTATATAACCTGGTTATTATGACAAGGAAACATGTAATACATTTTAGAAATTTCCAACAAAACCACTAATGTGGTCTACAAATTCATAAAAATTTTCACCTAAAATCTGTACATAAATAATGAAATAACGTACTTAGGATAGCAATCACTTAGACTTGATTTATTAAATTTTAAAATATTATTAAAGAAAAAAAATCTTGCTACGTCTGTACTTTGAAACTTGGTGAATGCAAGTGGACACTTGTAGAGAGTAAAAAAAGTAGATATGAGATGGTGCAGTTGATGTCTCATATCAAAACACTTTTGACATTTAGCTTTAATAATATTAGAAACCCTCAGTTCTCAAAATGAAAGCATTTGAAAGTAAAATAATATTTATGAATTGATAATATTTATAAAAATTAGAAGAAATCATTTGTGTGTGTGTTGCAAGCAGTTGATTTTTTTAAAAAATAAAATACTATCTAACAAAAGGGAATAAGTGGAAAAAATGAAAAAGTTGCAGCTGGGAAAATTTCCATACTACCATTTTCCAGGACAAGACTTACAGTCAATTTAAAACCTTCATTTGTTATCATAAGAACCAAATAAATGCACAAAGTTTTATTAAAAATGGAGCTATCTGCTTAACACCCCTAATGGATCACAATCTACCATCACCATGGTAACCTCTGAATAACTTTTTCCTAGCTAGTGCCAATTATGCACTTCTCTGGCCCTTGAAATCCCACTTTTTTTTTTTCTTAAGGCTTGGAATCTTTAAAAGAATAAAGCCCAACAGTTAAGGCCACACATACCCTCTTGTTCAGTTCGAGTCATTTCCTCAAGCTTTTTCTGTTTCAGTGTGTCCACCACATCGGCAAGGCTCCCTTTGCGGCGTTCTGGGGTTCCAAAAGTAACACTGGTCATTATTTCGCGGTCCCGACTCCCTTCGTCAGGCTTATGTGGTGAGGTAGAGGTATTTCGGAAGGAATATAGGGAACATAACTTATTATTCTCTGACTCCTAGAAAAAAAGGGATAAATTAAAACCATTAGAACGTTTGTTTCTTTGCATGTTTTGGAGAAAATCCCAATCTCAGAATGACAGTGCATGCTGCTTAGATGAACAAATAAAATACAGTAGTTATATCTACTTAAAAAATAAAATGCTAAACACTATAGAAGCAATTGTCGCAGAACCTAACCTGAAATGAAGATTCAAACTCTTTATTTTTAAAAAACTAGAAAGTGACCTAAGGGATTGAAAAATATAATTTTAAAACCAACATTACACTTTCCTACTCACTTCAAACCTTCATTTAAGATAGTTCAGGTTCAACTAACAATTATTACGGCTGGTATAGTTATTCTTTTAGTTGGGCACTTTAATTAGCAATGCTGTTTCCACAGCCTAAAAAAAGTGTGTACATCACAAAAGCATTATTCTTCAATCTAGAGCTAGTAGAAAAACTGATTTCACTATCCAAAGTTAACTGTTCACCAGAAGATATATAAATCATCTAAATCAGTGCTAGAGAGTTAGCCAACCTGAATATTTTTGGGTTCTGGTGTTTGGGGAGAATCTTTTTTTTTTTTCTAGCTATCCATCTGTCCAAAGTTACAGAAACTCCTTCTATTCCTTACCATTGATACTTCAGCACATAGTCACACATATTTTTCAAGTGGCACTTTAAAACGGCTTGTTTTTTTGTTTATTTATTTTCACAAAAGAACACATTTATTACAGAAACATTTACACAAGAATCACTTCATAGCACAGAGAAGTTGGCTAACTAATAAGATCCATCTGCAAGGAAAAAAAACAAATCTTAAACTGAAAATAATAAAGTCAAAAGTTTATAGAAAAAAATGTTTTTTTAATCTCTGTTTGAAGGGTTGAAACTATCTCTCTGAGGGCTGAAAGCAACTATTATTTGGCCATAGTCCTTAGTCTTGTTTTCACTTTATCTATCTGTGCAAGGTATTCTCTCTCCCAGTAATAAAATGTGTGAAGTCAATAAAGCATTTAGCCTTTGTGATTCTCATCAAAAGCTTGAAAATGTTAATTGCTCCCATATCTTAATCCTTTTTGACAAAGAAGCATAGCAAGCTTCAAGAACTAGAAGAAGCAT
The DNA here is from genome assembly GCA_019455555.1 of Galemys pyrenaicus. Lineage (NCBI taxonomy): Eukaryota > Metazoa > Chordata > Mammalia > Eulipotyphla > Talpidae > Galemys > Galemys pyrenaicus. The sequence continues at coordinate 5,476,507 of JAGFMF010011390.1, forward strand.
GAAGCAAAAGTTAAAGAAAAAGAAAACAGGAGCCTCCCTGGTGGCACAGTGGGCACTATGAAGCAAATGGCAGCCACTACAGCATAAGTTTGATCCCTCCTGCTGGCCAGGGAGGGGACCCACATGGCATAGCAGACATCTCCTGCCTGGCCTGCTGCTCCCCTCAGCAGTGTGTTTCGGTCATTCTGCCTGTTATTTCCCCACTCTGTCTCTGGTGAATCCTCTCACCTCCCTGAACTCTGGCCTGTACCCAGCTCTTGTATGCATAAATAAATATTTTTTTTAAATCATTAAAAATATAAAGAAAAAGAAAACAGATTCTAGAGAAGTTTCTAATTATATATTAATTGAGATAATACTTGTTATTGATAATTGCTAAGCACTTAGGTACTATTCTCATTTACATAAGGTAGGAATAAAACTTAGTTTCAGGATTACTGGGAAAATATGAGATAACATTTGTCAAGCAACTAAACACAGAAGTTAGCTCACAGCAGGTGGTATTTAATGGTAGGAACAATTAAACTATTATCAATAGAAGAAGCAGGTCTAGGATGGAGCCAAATAGCTTTTTTGTGAACCTAAGGACTTTCTTAATTAAAGAGTCAAAATGAGTCAAACCAAAATGAATATTGTGATGTCCACAGATATGCTAAATGGACATACTAAACACTATTGAATTGTATGTATTAAACCAATAAAATCTGTGCTATGTGTATTAAATCTCAAAGAGCTGTTAAAATATATTGTGAGTGAAATAGTAATCATTCCCATTGCTAGCACCATGACTAGCACAGAGCAACTGCTTATTATCTTCAACAGTTGTGCCAAAATAAACAGAAAAGGATAAAATAAGTGGAGGAGAAAAGGAAAGAGAACATCTCTTTACTATTCCATTAGGTCTACTCCTACTCCAGTTACAGAAGAGCACAAGGGACTATGGTGATGATTCACAGGTGAACTGGTGGTAGGAATTTTACAGGGGATACACAATAATGTAAAAGATATAAATTTAAAAAAAAAAGAAATGTTTTATCTTGCTTACAATAACTCTGTGAGTGATGCAGAGGAACCTTTTCTTTTTGATGCCAGCCACAGTTAAATGCCTTGAAATGGTCAGTTCATATTCTGATTTATGCAAAACAACTCAGGGAGGTATTTGTCTAAGACATTCTCCTATCTTAATAGAGTATCTATCAGAAATATAACCTAAATTTTTAAAAATCAATAATCACCCTTGACACTTCAGCCACTTTCATTTTAAATACAAATCAGTCTCACGTCATCCCCTATAAACCAAAAACAAACTCTGACTTGACCTAAAAGAAGAAAGATCTAATCAAAATAATAGCTACATGGACGTGATACCTACAAAATATCTCACCACTGATCATAGGAAAGAGAATTTTCCCATCACTTCCAAATTGAAATGGAAAACCGGTAGGAGTAGATCTCCAGGCTTAGTAGGTTGTCCCTAGGGCATAAAGTGCTAACTCTTCCCTCAGAATTAATTTCAAATCATTTTTATTTATGCATATCACTTAATTGTTACATAGACCATGTTGTATTTCTACTCATGGGAATGTGGTTACTGCCATCCTACACACAGAAAATAACACAGGTTCCCACACCAACAACCCATACTGTGTTCAGCCCATGATTTGTAGAAAAGGATGGACACTACTGAAAAGCAGAGAACAAGCAATTGAAAAGGCACAATTTTTCCAAGAAAGCCATGTCACTAAGACAATAACATAGGCAGTGAATAAAATCATAAGTGATTTCAGTCATGTAGATCACTTTGTACCATCCTAAGAGTTGAAAGGGCAAATTTTACCCTTTCTGGCCCTCACTTTTCAACTTTCTAAAACTTAAGGAGATATTGGCTTTTTATAAGTGGAAGCCCAGAGGCAATATATCTAAATAATAGGGCACATAGGTCTAAACACTTACAATGAAGAAATTACTGTTGGATAAAGGTCAATGATGCCAATTTAGGGAAAGAAACTTGACAAAGGATCTACAGTTTTTTAAAAAGTAATAGGTAGTTTTATAGAGACATTCACAGAAACATGGATGGAGCTAGAAGGAATTATATTCAGTGAAACAAGCCAGAAGGCAAGAGAAAAATATCGGATGGCCTCGCTTTTAGGAGGAATGTGAAAGAACAATAACCACAACAAAAATAAAGAAGAAGAAAAAACAAACAAAAAAACAAGAGTAAGCTCAAGGAAATGGGCGATCATAACCAAAATCAAACAAACAAACAAATAAAAACTCAACAAGATGAAAAGATCAAAGATAAACCTAAGGGAGAGGGGGTGGGGAGTGGGGGGGGTGGGAGGGAGGGCAAAGAAGGGGAGGAGAGCATAAAGAGCACAAGAGACTGAGGTGATGGTTCACGGGAGAAATGGTGGTGGGAACCCCCTGGGGACTACAAAAAATGACAAATACAATTAAATGTAATAATAATAAAAAAAGAAAACACACACACAAAAATAAAAAGTAATAGGTAGTTTTTTTTTTTTTTTTTGTGGGTCCCCTCCCTAGCCTGGGGCAGGGATCAAACTCGTGCTACAGTGGCTGCAGTTTGCTTCATAGTGCTTTGCTTAACCCACTGTGCCACCAGGGAGGGCCCTAGGTAGTTTTAAAGTTAGTTTTTTTATCCAAAAAGGTCAAATTACCCTATAACTTCCTAAAAGCAAAACAAATCCTATAAAAACTCAATAGAGGTAAAATTCCAGTGATAGTATCTATCAAGTCTTGATGCATGTCATGACAGCACAGCTGTGGAAATAAATTAGATAATATTTTCCTAAACAGCGTTCTCAAAATTAACGTATGGAATTCCCAGGTAAATATGTTAAAATGTATTATTCTCCACTTCCTCCTAAATACCACAAGGGTGGGGCCTAAGAATGTGGATTTTTATGAACATCTTAAGTGATTCTGAAAAGCAATTCCTTTAATTCTGATGCACAACCCACTTTAAAAAACACTGATCCTTAATAAGGTATGAGATAGATGTGTTTCCCCTTAATGGGGAAACACAACAATTATTAAAACATTTAAGAAGATTAGCTAGATGTAACTTAAAATATACCACTAAAGAGAATATTTCTTTTGATTTTTCTTGTGAAATAACCATTATAAATATGACTGGATACATGTACATTTCAAAAAGAAGAGCATGTGGTGAATTGTGTTAGTTCAATCAAAGACATTTACTACAAATTTGTGTTCTCTCAACCCTCACCTCAGTGGCCCCACCAAATCTAACAGTGAATAAAATTTTCAAAGTATTACTTAATATATCCTGTTGTCCCCAGTACAAAATGAAAGCAATGTTGAGTTATATTATCCGAAGAGCATTTCACTCAAAATCATTTACTACATAAATATATATAAAATGACTAAAAAATACATAGTGGCACAAAAAATAGTCATTAGACAAAGTTTCTACAAAAGACAAGTCTCACTAAGCATAGTTAATTAAGATATTTATATATGTGAAGGAATAGAAAAGCTAATATTAAAAATAGTTTCAATATTGAAAACTATTATATTTCAATAAAACCGGAAAAACTATTTTAAAACAAATATTGCTCAGATTTTTAAGAAGTTGTTATTCAAAATGTATTGCTCAGCAGTAGAATTAAAAGAACATTCAACTTAAATAGCCTTTTATGGTACTGTGAATATCAAACATACTCATTTCCTTAGTCTTATGCATCTTGTTCCTTTTCCCCCTGGAATGTTCTATATTCTCATTTATTATGAACTCCACTTACTCTTCAAAGCCCAGGTAAAACTGCATTTTATCCTTGAAGTCCTCCCTGACTATACTGGGTGTGCTACACCCAAACTGCACATCGAAGCACTTAATCAGAACCATATAACTTAACATTTATTAATATGCTAGAATAAATTATTCATTACCGGTTTCATGCATTAGTCATACATGCAACTAAGTTTTAACTCTTGCAGGATTGGGGCTATGTTTCATGTTTCTACATGCTTCCAGAGCATCAGACAAAATGTTAAGTACATCATGATGAACTTGACATGACTAGTCACCAAATATGCCAAAAATAATCAGAAATTTAGACTAAAGGAAAAAGCTCCACAATGACAGAGTTGCTTATTTAAGCAAAATATTGATAACTAATACATTTTATTTGTTCATTGAAAAATGATGTAGTTACACAATGGAATATCATACAGCCATTAAAAATCTTATATTGTTAAATATAATGTTTAGAATGATGAAAATTACAGAGAACTTGCATTTCCAATTGTAGGAACTGAGGGAACTGTGGCTTCATCTACATGATAAAGTAATTTGAAGGAACTTTAATCCTTTTTTGCAGGAAATTTAATATGTAGACAGATACACATTGTATTATTAATGAAAAACTTAATAGTAAAAATATCAGCATATAGTTTTTATTCTATTTCTGAAGATCAATTTGCAAATGATCTATCATAAATAATACTTTAAATCAGAAAATAAGTACCTTTTTCCAAGATTATGAATACCAAAAATTTGTTGAAGAAATTATAAAATGTGCTAAATTGAGGTGTGTAAATATACACACACATATACTCAATTTTGTTATATGTATACACAAGAGTAAATGTGACCACCTCCCACCCACCCCCAACACACACAAATAAAACCTGAGAAAATAGTCACCAAAATATTTATGGTGATTTCCAATTGGTGATGAGATTACTGGCAACTTACAGTTCCTATTTTCCATTTTTGTGTTTCTAATTTATCATTAGTAAACATATTCATTATGTAAAAAGAAAAAAATCATTTTATAAAAAGATAGGAAAAATATGGAAAAAATTTTAAGAGAAAAGTACTTGGCTGACTTGAAGTCATATTTAGAGTTAGCATGTTATAGTATCCCTGTATTGAAACCAGAAAAAAAGTCAAGCTTTCTTTCCTTGGTATTTCTGCAGTTGAGGACCCTCAAATAATATTTTCCAATAAATTTCATTACTTAAAAGGGACTCCTTGTACCAGCTAAAATTTGTATCCTTATCATCATCACCCATGTTTTCTGTTTGTTCTCAGAAAGAAAAAACAAAATCAATCTATTTTCTCTTCCATAGTAGAGTTGTTCAAATATCTAAAGAGGGAGATTAAATTAAAAGTCACTTTCTAGGTAAAACTTATCCAGTATATGCATCCATTTCTCATTGGACATGGCTCCAGACTTTCCGGTAACAGTCAAGTCTATAGATGATGCTACACTTAAGTATACCTGCTCTGGTACACTCAAGTCTCTAGATGTTATTCTAAAAATATGTTGCCAAGAATTGAATATCAATTCAATAAAGTCTGCATCTTCATTTTTAGTGGGAAGAAAAGTTAACACTCAGAAGGTTACGCAGTTTCCCCAATGTCACCCAGGGAGAAATGAGAGAGCTAAAATCTAAATGTAAATTCACTTTTCCCACTTCACAGGGCTATACCAAAATCACTTTCATCAGCAAAACATGCCATAATTCTAATCATATCTTCTAATCATATCTATCTTCTAAATCTTTGTGTTTTCCTAGAGTTTTAGAGAGATTTACCTATTTTTGAGATAGGAATTCTACTTTGTTATTAATGTTAATCCAAGAGTTACCAAGAAGTACCTTGGTACTTCTTGTATAAAAGTCACCCTAAAACTTAGCACTTAAGCAATAATTACTCTCTTCAAAGGTTTCTGTGGGTCAGGAATTCAGGAGCATTAGGACCAGGTAGTTCAAGCTTCTCAAGAGGTTGTCATCAAGTGAGTGGTTAAAATTGAAGTCATCTCCACCAAAAACTCAGGACTGAAGCTGATGTTCCTTGGACATCTTCCTCTTCATCTACGTAATCTGTCCACATGCTCTTGTCTCTCAAGCATGTTTACTTCAGAGTAGCTGAACTTCTTACATGGCAATTCAGACCTGTAAAGGTACATGTCTCCAAAGAGAGTCAGAGGAAAGTTGTACTGCTGTTTCTACCCTAGCCTGGGTAGTCATCCCATGTAACTGTCAAAGCACTCTTCAATAGTGAGTCACCAAGGCTTGCCCACAATAAAGGGGATGGGAGTTAAACTCTGCCTTTTATAGAATGGGATTATATGTATATCCTCAAATTGTTACTCTAAGAAATGTATAATATATAAAACAAGCAGGAGAGTGCCTATCACATAAATGATAATTATATATTAAATTAAAATGCCCTTTGTCCAACTGTCCTTTAATTTTCAATTCTGAAAACACAGGCATGAGAACTACTACCACCAGGTTTTTTTTTTTTTTTACCTATACTTGTTCACTTAAGTGGAATAATTAATGAAAATTGTATCACTCTCTTCACTATCAATGCTCAAAAACCACCTTATTAATGCAGTCATCCCAAATTAATTTCACCAAGATCTGGCCCCTCACAGAGTTCCAATAATCTTAGTATTTGTAAATAGTTTTTTTCAAGGGACACTATCAGTTCCCACTTAAAATAACTTTTGAGTTATCTCCATTCTGTTCAGTTATAGTATACTACTGCTCTGTTTAGCTGGGTTGCCAACTGCACAAAAACCAGGAATGTAAATGGCCAGTCAGACTGTGAGCAGAGAAGAGCAGACAGGTTAGATGTCCAGAATTGAGAGAGGAATAGACCAGGAGGGTCAGGAATGGAATCCTGCCTATGGAACAGAAGTTAAAACTACATGCAGAAGGAAGTCATTTCAACTGGGAGACATGACTGGAAATTGGTCCCTCCAAGCAGCTGCCTGAATCAGCTCCTCTACCTGTTGCCTTTACCCTCTTTTCCACTCATATACAAAGCTGAGTTAAACATGCTCAGTCTTATTGCATAGTATGCTATCATTTGTGTTTTTCTTTGTTTTCATAGTCATTTTAATTATACTTCCTCTCCGATTACAGTTTTATCCTCACTCAAGTCTGCTCTCCCTATAAATTTCTTGAGATACCCCATCATTGATTTGTCACTGATTTCTGAGAGCACTCAATCTACAGCAAGCTTCTGTTTCCTTAGACGACTCAAAATCACTCAAAAAAAGCCCAAATCTTTTTTTAAAAAATGCTTTCTAACACTTACTGAGACACTCCATGGTTTTCTACAGTGTATGTTCTCTCTAGTGAAATGAGTACTAAATCCAATTTGTTTGATTATGTATATGTTCTTGGTAGTCTTGACTGAAGGGAATTAAGGGGATACAACATCTCTAGAGAAACTGAAAACTATAATAGAACCAACTGAAAGGCGTTTCTGTTTATTTTAAATTACCATGTACTGGCAACGCAACAATATCAGTGATCAATCTTCTCAGCCTAAACAGAAAACTCCACCTCCCTTGGTAAACATTGCATTTGTATATATTTAAGTTTCAATTAAGTATTAAAGTTATATCACATAAGTAGCATGTATATGTGTATATATATGCATATATGCATGTATATTTAATATATTAAGTTATATTATACATATGCTGTCTATGTACTGCTGTTTCTGATTACCCACTTTAAACAACTTTTTTACTGATGAACCAAAAACTACCTTTCGACGGTGCTGTATAAGAGGCAATCTACTAGTGTTACTGGGTGACTGACAGAAAAAGCTTTACTTAATCTAGGTTCCAATAACTTCTTGTTAACAAAGGAAATATAACCTTTTTAATATGCTGAAAACTAAATTGCTAACATTTATAGGTTCTTTCTCAGAGGAAAATGTATGTTTCTCTCTAAAGTGACATATTTTAAGGAAAATCATAGGTTTAAAGAAGCTTACATAAATGAAAATACTGAGTTTGGTTCCAATTACCAACAGATTATTCCCGACAAAAGTATCATTTGCTCTAATAGAGAAACAAAGTGTATTCTTTTTCTCTTTTATTAAAACTGATACTTGGTTGGAGATATTAGATTTACACAGTATTCAAAAAGTAGGACTAATATCATGCCACTTTACACTATTGCTATACTGTTCAATAACAATAAATTTATTCACAATGTGTTAGAAAATAGATTTTCTTACCAAGAGTTGTTAAAGTGTATTAAGTCTGGAAAGAAAAGGCTATTCTTATTTTGATTCAAGGAAAAAAATTACAAAAGTCTATTAAGTGGCCTCATCACCATGATATTTAATAAATGGAAGTAAATATAGAGAACAGAGTAAATATAGAAAAATATTAAAGTCTCCAAACTCATCAAGACACACATATAGAAAGGCCTTATATCATATATACACTATGAGCCTCATGTATAGGACCAAAATTTCAAGAATCAAAGGTCTTTCTTAAAAATACAATTATTCAACCCCTCTTGTACTTAAATCCACTGTGCAAGAAAAGATGGCATAATATGTTAACAAAGTTCAGGCTCTCTAGGCCACATTTTCTCTTTAAATCACAGTTTTTCCATCACTCTCCTATATAACCCCAGGCAAGTTAATTACATTCTCATTGCCTTATATCTCATCTCCTTTATAAAATGAGTGATAATAATAACTGTACATAATCTGATAGGGTTGTTATGCAAATCAAATGAATTAGTAAAAATAAAGCATGAAGATAGTACTTTATAGTAAGTGCTTATTAAGTGGTCGTGGTGATTATGGTGGTGGTGGCACAATAACCTTGTCAAGTGTAACTTTTTGGTCTCTCTTTAAATACCTCCACTAATAGATTTAGCACCTCCACAGCAGTCCATTTCATCTCTGGAGGACTGCCAAGCATTCTTATTTAAAGAAATTGAGGAATATGAATCCTACTCTTTAAATCTATAATTCCATCCCATAGAAATATTCAGAACAGTAGCATTCTCAATACATACACACAACCGCTATAGTATTATATCTTTTTTTCTTCTTCTCAAAACATCTGCTTCCTTCATTTCTTCCTCATAAGACATGGTTCATTCACTGTGATCATTCTCCCCTAACCATGTTCTAATTTCTCTCCCTCTCTCCCTGAGTAGTGCCTGAACTAACTGTACAGAATATTATCTAAACAACAAAGAATTAAAACACATGATCCTTGCTTTAGGAATATATTTAAAATACATAAGGCTACAGGACAGACAATCTCAGAGATGAGAATGCTTTATAACTTTTTGGTAATAAACAGTAAGTAAAACTTTAAGGCTGCCAGACTTAATAGTGAATTTCCCAACACACAGAGCAATACTCTATCAAGCACAGCTATCAGCTTATGCAAAAGCCTTCAACTCCAGGCAGTTAGTTTGATCTGGTTACACATTGGTATTAAAATTACCATATGATAGTCAATCTGAACAATACTACCAGACTAGGGTGAACTAGCTAAGATGATTTTAACCTTGATATTAGGAAAGTTTTAAGTTGCATTAGACTTTGTGATTATAGTTCAAATCTTTTATTTCTGAGACAAGCAAGTTGAAATCAGGAGATATAAAATAACTTCCCTAAGGTCACACTGAAAATTAGTAGTAGAGATGAACATAGGCTGTCTATGAGGTCACATCCTTTCTTCTAAATTATGTTTTCTCTAAGTAACCCCAGGGGATATAGTTTCACTGAATCAAAATTATGCTTTCTTTCTGACTATATGAAGCATTGGGAAATAAGGGATGTGATTATGCAAAAGTTGGAGAAATATAATTGGACAAGTTCTAATAGTGAAAGTTTCTATGCAGAGCCTCAATGATTCCATAGAGCTTCCTGAAGAGGTAACTACTTACTCTGGTGTCAAGTCTATCATCCTCATGGTCTTCAGCTTTACAAAAGTTGTTTTCTTTTCCTTCCATTTGAGAGACACTAATGTACTTATAAAAATAAATGTGTATATATAATGAGCAAAGTATGTTTCATATGAACTGAAGACTATAATGAAAGCTTAAATTATTTGTACATCACAGGATCCAAGATATCAGTCAGATCACCAGGATCCCTTTTGCACAAGTATAATTCAAATAACAGCATGTTATATACAAACCCCAAACATCATAATTAGAAAGGTGAAACAAAGGATGTGAAGTAAACAAACAAAGAAACAAAAAACCTGCCTACCCTCTACCAAAAATGGTGAAATGGCCTTGAAAAATAGGTGAAGGTACCAGCAATCTATTGTATGACACTTGAGCACAGTTGGCAGGCAAAGGGAATGCTTGTAGAAGTACACAAGTAATCTGTTGAAATGTTCTTTAATCCAGTTTCTGGGAAACTTGTCCCTAATTCAAGACAGAAACTGGGGCTGTTGGGGGAGGGGGTGACAGGGAAGGGTTCTACAATAATTCAAAGGCGACAAAGTAGCTTCAGTAAAACTAAAAAAGAATAAAGTAGCTTACTTAGGATTCATTAGGAAAGGGGTAAATAATCAAGTTCCTACAAACAAAAACCAACATAATGACTTATATCTTAGTCGTCTATTTAAAAACGAAAGTTGGAGTCATAAAAAAAAAGGAAATAGCTCATAGTATGCTCTTCATACCTCACAAATCTTAACAATAAAAAGTACCAGAATCCAATCAAGGTTGTCAAATCCATTTGTTCCTTAATAGAGATTCTGCTTTCTTAACAGGTAAATCCTCTCATCACCTAGTTTGTTTACAGAAGAGTGACTAGAAGCAGATTGTTCTATATGTCATAGACAATGAACACTCACAATTACCCTGTGAGCTCAACAATTGCCTCTCTTTCCTGGGATCCTGCCCAGCAAGATTCTCAATTTTGAGAATTTTTTCACCATAAAAACCTTCATATTTCCTCCAAATCCTTCAAATACATACAATGGCTAACAAGAAACTCCTTTTAATCCAGAACTTTAAAAAATAACATTTCTAACTCTGATTAAATAAAACACATATGAGATTAAAAATGATGCTTCAGAGGTTATGTTGTCTATAAAACAATTATCTCCATATATTTACAATTCTAGGGAAAGGGCAACAAGACACAAAAATGTCGCCAATTTACCACAAAACATAATTACCATTATGAAGTGCTCCTAATATCTAGAAGGTGTGCATTGTATTATCTGAAGACAACACACCACCTTCATTTGATGGCTCAGTTATAATCAGAGTGCTCCTGATTTGTCTATGGGTATAAAGGATAAGCAATATGAATTTTCATTTTTCATGCTTAATTTCCAATATCAAAAGCCATTCATTCAGATTCATTCCTTGCCCTACTGTGACATTCCTCAAGATTCAAAGAAAATAGTAGCCAAAAGGAGAGAATGAAAATCTTAATGACAACATCAAAAAGCAAAATAAGTAAACTACAGTCAACTTCAAATAAAAAAAAAATCAGTATAAGAACAAAAAAAATGAGGGAGGCAGCATATAAAGCTGATACAAAATTAATCAATCCAGCTTAAGAACAAATATTTACTGAGTTAAAGAGAAACAAATGCCATTTTTTTATAATGGAATACAATAACTTAACCCTGATAAACCAATGTTTATATTAAAAACTAATTATTCTCCACTAGAATTAACAAAAAAATTCCTAAATAAATTCTCAAATGTTCTAGTTCTGTGTGTTTCTAGATTCTAAATGAATCTTTACTACTATCTCACCATAATCTCTCTACTCTTGAATGAAGACACATTTCTTCCCAGAAGTTAGATGAACTTGAGAATGTTGTATTCCAAGTAATCTAGGTACACTGGCAGTGAAAGCAAGTCAGAATAAATTATAATGAAAAAAAAAGTTTACAAAATAATTTCTAATCATTTTATTAAATAAGGTTTCCCTTTTCTAGGGTGTTAATGAAATATAAAGAAGATAAATGAAATGCATAAATATTCATTTCTAATTTTTACCTGATTGTAAAATTTTATTAGCAAAGGTTTGTAATTTATATTTTAGATTTGAGAATGAGGTTTATACAGAGATCTATTATTGAACTCAATTTGCATCACCTAGAAAAATAATGCTTAGAGGTCATGGGAATGTAGTAATACCAAAATAATAGGTTTATGTAATAAAAAATTAATATGTCCTCACATTAAAAGCTATATTAACAAAAGGAATAATAACCTGAAGTTATTCTTCTCAAAAAAGGTTACATTTCTCTTGGAAATCAAGGAAAAATCTTACTGCAAAGGACAATCAAACAGTGGGATAATTTGCATGTCAAGATAATTAAGGAACATTCATTAGATGTGTTCAAGGGAGATTAGATATGTTCCTGGAAGGAACAGAGTAGGGTCTTTCTCACTTAATGCAGGTGGCTTGACTGAATAATCAAAGAAACCTCTTTCAATCTCTGAATGAATGATGGGAGCAGGATTCATTATGTTAAAGTTGCCTTTATGTAAAGCAACCCTCTCCAAATTAAAAAAAGTAGATCTGGAGGAGTACAAATACAATCCTAGCTTCCCCTTCCCAAAATAATTTGCTGCCTATCACAGACATCACCATCTTATTAAAGTTGATCTAGAAAGACTTTAGGACTCATTTTCTCCTTCTAATCAAGAAAAGTTCAAAGTAGTCAAGTAAATAAATACACACCATATAATATATACATTGTATTCTATAGCATGTTGCTTAGAAGTATTAAAGAAGTGTGCAAATTTCATTATTCCAGTTATCATATTTCATTATAGTGATGCACCCAGATCACCATTGGACAAGAAGGAGTTCCATGCAAGAAAATGTACCTTAATCAGAATCACCTATAGACTAAAATGTGCTTGTGGATTCCTGATTTAATTAGAAAATTACAGTGACCTGAAATCAACTTTCATTGATTAATACTGATCAATTTTGACAAACCTATATTTTAAGTCTTCTATAAATCCAAATGTCAGTTGAATCTATCAAGAAAATAAAAGTTGTGCAGAATAGGCCTACTCAATAAAACTGTTCTATGAAACTATATCACATCATATTTTCTATTAGTAAGCATCTTGCATTAAATAATTATCAGAACGTGACTTTTCCTCAGTGTCTGTAAATGCTGTAGAACTCAAGCTATACTTTAGTTATAAAAGAATATCTATCTGCATGTTAATAGTAGACAGGAAAAAGTCAGACCAAATCACTACGAAGTGTGGCTTTTGGTGAAAGAAATGAAAACAAAATATTTATGACACATAAAATTATCACATAAAAATGAAGCAAATTTAGGGGAATACTGACTGAATTCCAGAAAAGATAATCCTTACGGACTTGGAGGAATGTTGTAAGTTGTAAGTAAATGTCAGTGAGGGAATCTGTTAAGAGATTCATGTTACAGTCGGGACTCAGCAAACCCCAACCACTGAATTTTATACAGCCTGAAACATTAAAATAAAAATAAACATGGCATATCCTGTTGCCATGAAAACGTTCTGTATACACAATTTTATTACCATGAAAAAAAAATACGAGTATCTGATTTTCCTTGAACTGTCAAAATACAAAAGAATTGCAAGAAGTCTTTACACTGATGTATCAAAGTACAGGATTTTTATATTTTGGCAAATACTCAATATGCAGCCCACATAATCACATGTTAATGACTGGAGTGTGTTAATCAGCATGCATACCTGATTCCTTCTTGCCCAAGGGGGAGAAAGCCAACTACTGCAGAGCATGTTAATATGTCTACTTTTGATAGAGATTTTTATAATATTAGGTAAGAATGAGAACTTTTCCCAAAAGTACCTTTAGAAAAGTTCAGACTTTAGAAAGGTATATTATATCATTAAGAATAATGATAAAATAATCCAAATTTCCATAAACATCAAAGTATTTCCAAGAAACAGGCTAGTGCTCATTTTGTTTCATTTAAATAACCCAGACTGTAAAGTTTTTTTTAAAAATATACATTATTTAATTACAGGAGTGGAGTTCACATAATTAGGGTGTGCAAATATACAGGTGAGCACTGTGTTAAGCACTAGGTAACACCAATTTTCTGTTTCACCACTCACACAGCAATTTACCAGATTCCATGCAATAAGAAATGGTTTTAATTTTTTTCTTTACATTCTAAGTAAATTTCTGTCATATCTCTAAGATAGATTTTTTAAAAAGAGATGGTGTTATTTGCTAGTAATAGTTTTATATTTATAGAAAATGGAAAATCTCCCTCAGGCTTCTCCCTGGAGAATTTTATGTCTCAGAGGCAAGAATAGACATTTTCACTTGTTACCAAAAGCCTAGTTGAACTTCACTTAAATTGAATATATCTCTAAAATCCTAAAATTAAAGAAGCTACAACTAAATTTCTCGGGAAATCTCAATCTTGCTAGTTTATTTTTTTTCTAGCACGTCATAGACCAAGCAGGTACCAAAAAGATGTACATAAACCTTATCTTAGGTGTTAAGACTACAAACTACTTTAGTTAGGGAAGGTGAACTAATGAACTTCACTATACTTTTTATAGTAGAGTCTCAATAAAAATGAAATAAATTAAATTTGGGTAAGCTGCCTACTATCTTGAATGACTTAATCTTACTAAAAGCTAGCAACAGTTCATATTTTTAAAGTGTAACAAAATCAGAAAACTTCTAAAAGTCAGTGACAACATAAAATATGGCTAAAACAGATTAAATCCTCACTCAAAATTCCTGAACTCTGTTATCATATAGTGACAATGTTTCCATTCTCAGAACTGGCACAAAGTCCACACCATAATATAACTCCAAGTGGACTACATAAAACACTCCAGAGCAACTTCATTGTACTGAAAGCAAGAAAGGCAGAGTGGAGAAATTGTTTGCAAGCAATGGCGTTGTTGCAGATAACTATTTATTAATATCTCCAAATACTTATTATTATTTTCTTTAAATTCCAACAGTGTTATCAGCATCTTATAATGGAAAAATTATTCTTAAACTTTTCTAAAAGATCAAACTTACTTTGGGTAATTTAAGTATAACTTGAATTCTCATATTCTGAGGTTGAGGATCTAGTATAGTTATTCCTATAGATTTAAACTAGGACTTAAAAGCCAGTATATATATTTTATTCTAAAATATATATATATCAAATATAAGTACGTATGTGTATGCATGTGGACAAGGTTCCACTTACAATCTTGTTATCATATTTTGGATGTTACAAGAGATACTGTTGTTGTCTTCCCACATTCCTATGTCCACCTAGTAGTTACCTGCAAATAATTCCTCCTTAGGCAAAAAGCTCTCTTACCTAGGACCATTCTCTGGCTAGGAGTAAGTCTATCCCAGCCTTCTCCCTGGTCTTAGCAACTTCATTTCTTGTTCATTCTTTATTTAATTTCTTTCCATGTATTTGCTTAAATTATTTCCTTCACCTTCTGGATGGATCTTGTCTTCTTCAGATCTTGGGAACACCTCAATGAATAACTCCTCTACTACTCTCTCTTCCACTTATCATCAAACTCAATGCACTATTGATACAGTTTTCCTGACAGGCATCCTTATTTCTGATTCGTCTCCTACAATCCATTCTCTATCCATCAGCTAAAATAATCTTTTTAAAACATAAATCATATTGCTCTCTTTCTTAAAACCTTTCAGTGGTTTCTTCCTGCACTTGAAATAAAGTCCAAACACCTCCCTGAAGCCTATGATACCCCATACTACCTGTCATCTGTCTGTCTCCTTGACTTCATCACACACCAACTTCTCCCTCACCCATTCCACACCAATAACTCTTTTGTTTTGGGTTGCTCAAACACACTATCCAAAAAACTTTTGCAATTATATGCTCTAGTAGGATGTCTTCCCCTCAGTTTTTGCACAGTTGGTTCTTTGTTGTTACTTAAATCTCATTTCAAATGCCACCTTTTCAAAAAACAGAAACCTCTAGAGTGCTTAAAGTGGTCCTTCTCAATCATATTTTCTTTTTTAATTTTCTTCATTGCACTTATTTCTTCAAATTATCTCACTCTGTGAAATTTCTTTGTAGTCTGTCACACTATCAGAATCTAAGTTTCAAAAGATAGTGTGTTACCCGTTCTTATTCACAAAATAAGCATTATCACAGAATTTTCCTCTGTGCTTGTTAACATTAAACAGAGTAATATGTTATACACATTTCCCATGAAAAAAGGATGCAAATTTATTCCTGTCCAATGAACAAAAACACAAAGACAATAACAACAAAAGCAAACATTTCAGGGGTCAGTGTCAATATTCTGAAAAAAAAGGTGCCAGTGTACTTGATGCCATAATGAAAATGTAATAGTTGTACATAGCAAACACAGACAGTGGATTCATATTTATAATAACTTTTCAACTTTCAAAGATATCTTACTAAATAAAACGGCACACTAAATTTAAAATCCAACATTTTGGTGTCCATAATACAAGTAATTAAAATTAGAGTTTAAATTTATTTTTATCTCAGATTGGTCTTTAAATGTTTGTATTTAAGATTTCTATTCTCCTTTTTTTATTCCATAATGTTTTTCCTATTTTGAAGCTGTGTGATCTCGTATTTTTAAAAATAAATAATCAGAATTTTAACACTTAAAGATTTTTTTTCTAATCAGGAATTGGGGATTAACAGAACTTCTCTGTTCTGTCTTGACCACTCCATACAGAAAAGTTCCTCTGTGGTCTTGATATTTCAAAGTAAAACCCTCCTGAACCCTGTAGATAAGAAACTTTCAGTGCCTGTTTCTAACTGCTCATGAGTGAAGGCCATCACAAAAAGTAAGTAACAGTGGAAACTGAATAGGTGCTGATAAAGTTTTTGCTGTTGATTTTCAGACTTACAAACTTCCTTTTTATACAACTACTAATGACATTCAATTACAGTGGGTAAATATATTTCCATTGTAGTGAATGAGTATTATTTAACTTCATAACAATCTTTTTGGACTTCATATTTATTTGAAAATAGAATGAGATAAAATGTTTATTAAATTTTACCTTATTCACAACCCCTATTCCACCCAACACACACACACACACACACACACATGCTATATGTAGGTTTGCAGAACTGCCCATAAACCTAAAATCCTTCTATTGTTTTTCTTTCCTGTAAAGAAAAACTGGTTAGTGATATGATACTTCTGTATAAGTCATTACAGGTCTGATGTTACAGTTGTTATACATTATTGAATTTATCGAATGAAAAGGAAGCACAAAGGGAATTTCCAAATGCAGCTGCTATTTCCCATTTGTTAAATCCTTTTATTATGCCATATAAGTACACAGCTGGGAAATACTATAGAGTGGGAGTTAAAACAAAATATTTTGGCTTCCAGACATTCAGAATACACAAAGGCTCCAGTGGAAAGCAATGCCTGATATCAAAAGAGAGTAAAAGTTTGAAAACATTTCCAGCAAGTATGATTTCTTTTTTAGTAATATATAATGTATTTATACTATATTATTTTATACTACCATTAATCCCACTTAATATAAAGTTGGTAAGCAAATTATTAATATCTATTTTTCTGAGTAATTTTTAAATGATTAAACTTAGAGAATAACTGCTGAAGCAACTTGGCACACGCCAACATACAAAATTTTACTAAGAAAAATAAATTGTTTTCTAAAAAAGCTTGATTTTAACTGTATTCTTTCTGCTTCAAAACATATTCTCCAGCATAGCTACTTTTATTTGTCCACACTGTATTTATCATAAAAGCCAAAAAATATCTTGAATACATCCCTTCTCTCTATCCCCTCTACCTCCTTACTAATTGAAGCTACTATCATCTCTTACTGGAGTTTCTGAAATAGTTTCCAAAGTTTTCCTCCTTCCACTCTGCCTCCTCCCCATTTATTCACTGTATTATAACCAGAACTATCTGCTTGAAATGTTCTTAGACCCTTCAATGAGTTTCCAATGACTTTGGAAACAAATCTCAGTTCTACAATGTTATCTACAAGTTCTTGTTGGATAGGACCTTTAAGAATTTCTCCAACCTTACATGATGATATATTGTATCCTCACTCATTGTACCCTAGCCACAAAGTTTATTTCATTTCCTGAAACTCAGCCATATTTTTCTTACCTCAACTATTTCATACTTGCTCTTCATTTTGTAATTTTACTCTTTCTTCTACTCTTTGCCTGGCTATCACCCTTAGCTCAGAAAAGGCATTCCTATTCATCTATTCTAAATCAAATTTTTCTCTGTGCTCTTACAACATCCTGGCTTTTTCATCATAACATATGACATAATTTTAGTCATATCTTGAGCCTATATATGTGTGTTTATGTGTATGTGCATGCACTGTAGTTATCTAAATTCTGTTCCTTTTCCTAGATATAAGCTCCCTCAAGGTATAATCATATATTTTTCTTCAACACTATTCAGCCAGCACTTAATAGAATGCTGTTCTCAATGAAAGTGCTGTGCTCCATAGATATTTGTCAAAGTAAAAATAAAACATAACTCCATCATCTCATCAAAAATCCAGTGCCAATGATTGGATATCTATTTCACCCATGCTGCCTTGGAGAGATAAAATGAACTGCTTAAGGTCAATCAGAAAAAGGGCTTAGTCTTGCTTTATTATATTATCTTCCCTCTTCTTTCTATTGCAAGGAAAGTAAATTTTATAGTGACTCTACCTAATTGAGTAATGATGATTCCATTTGAGCCTAGTTAATCTGGAAAGTCTTATTTTTATTCTAATCCTCTTCTTTTTCACCTACTGCTCTAGAACACAGGTTGTATCTGCAAAATCATTTGAAAAAGAAAACTGTCTGCTTCCACAAATGAAGAAATATAGTTGTTGAATTGGTTATGAGCCATTAAAAAGAAAAAGATTTCAATATGTGATATTAGCAGTAAAAGCATTTTTTATATTACCTTATTTTTAAGGACCATAACTTTCCCTCATTGTCCACTTAAAATATTTTTCATTAACTTAATGAAAAGTTAAGAAATGTAAAATAGGATTTAAAATTCCTAATGTAAAAAAACATATTAAGGTTTTGGTACATCCAAGATACTAAAAAATTTGATCTTTTTTACTTTAAACGTGACTGTTGTCTATTTTGGTTTTTGTTTGATGGCTAGAGATGGACTTTAAAATGGGAAAGCTGGTTAATATGCTGCTGTATTTGATGTTGTTTCTACCTTTAGGGCAAACTCCTATAGTATGATTGAATGATACTCAAGAGCTTTCATGTCCTTTTGAAATTAATATATAGGCACATAAGTGAGAAAAGCTTTATTATAAATCAAATAACCATAAAAAATGACAAATATCTGCATTTCCTTACTGAAGATGTATTCACCACATGACTTCATTCACACAGACATGTTTACTTAACATAATTTTCATTTATTAATATGCAGCCACCTTTTTTTTTCTTTTGATAATACCTACCTGTGGTATTATTAAGCTCACAACTTGAAGTTTGGAGATTCAGAGAATAAGATAACCAGATCTCCCCAAAATTTAAATTAAATACATTTTGCCAGGTTGACCTAATAATGGACACTTCCCATTTTTTCTCAGTTTCTAGGATACCAATAATATATATACTAGTTGTTTTATGTTCTAAACACAAATAATTCCCAATGCTATTTATTTTGCATTTTTTCTAAAACATTTATTATTTGTAACAAGGTCATACTTACAAACACACTGAGTGATTGACAGGGGATAGATTTTAAAAGCTCACCATTCTTTGTTGAGACGACAGAACACTGTCCCAGTCAGCATCTTGCTGAATGGTATTGACAAGTGTTGGTAGCTCCTCAGGGTGAGGTTTGTTGTGCATTATGGGGTGCAGAGGCAGATGGGAGGCCACATGTTGATCACTACCCTCTTCCTTTTCCCTTGAGGTCAAGTCTTGGGTCATCGCTTCCTCTCCATCAGCTGCACAAGCAAATGGAGAGGTGGCTTGTTTGGAAGACATTCTTCTGCAGAAGAAGGAAACAGCATAGATTAAAAAGGACTATCAGTGACAGAAGAATAAAACATCCTTTACATTTTTAAATTACTTTCACTGAAGTAATATTACAACATCATATAGTTTCAGGTATGCATCTTATAAATCAATACCTACATACTAAACATTAAGTTTACCTCTAAAAGAAACACCCCCCTACACTTGACTAATACAGAAAAATTCTCTAACTTTAGAAGCATTTATGTTTATTCTAAACCACTGAGAAGAACTCTTAGCTTATCTGTTTCACTTCTCTCAATTTCCTTCTGTTTTTTACTCAGAAAACCTCTTCCCAGTTATTGCTGCATATTTTCTCTTACCAATCAATAGGTGAAATTTTCATGGATGAGGTTTTCATAATGTATACTATATGCATGCTGCATTTTTCCCTCCTAATCCCAACCAAATTAAAAACTTCTTGACGGCTAGGAACGGGGAAAAATGAATAAATTAACTGGCAAATGAGTGAGTCTGATGGATAATTTGAAAGTATAAATTTTTATTATGCTTTATATGGTAACAAAAGAAGTATATGTGAGAAAATATAATCAGGGAAATATATAATCTATGATAAAAATCCTAAGCAAACCTCATCCTGAATTCTTAGTTATATCTTGCTAGGCTTAACACTCTAACATACCAATCGGTTCTTTTCTAAGGACTTTAAAGTTGCTTTAACTAGTTGATTTTTTAATACAGTGGTCAGTGTGTCGGTCTCATAATTTAAAAGTTGCTTCAACTACTATAACTTAATTTTCAAATGACAGAATGATTGAGTGGCTGATAGTATTAAATTAATCTTAAGACAATTTTGTAACATTTGAATTGAGTGTATAAAATAACTATGCCTCTATTTTATAGTAGAACATATATATGAGTCAAGGCATTTATTATGAAAATATTAAAACTATGTATAACATTTTAAAAGTTCCAGAAACAATTAGTGAACATTCACCTAGGTATTCACAAGTAAACATCAACTATGTTTAATATGATATGGGTTTCACTCTGTGTTTTCATATACAATCAGAAAATTGTGATTATTAAATGGAATTTCAAGGCTTTTAGAATAATGTTTTATCAAGATGATTTTTTAGTAAAATGTTTAGAAATAAAACCATCAAAAGTTTGTACCTTAATAGAAGAGGCAATTAAGTATATTTTCTAAAATTTTACATTGTTTTTGGTTTATAGCATCTTTAGCTCTAAAATTGCTGTGTAACGAAAGGAATAAAATCTCCACCTTAATTGCTCTTTAACATTAATTGATTTCATACCATTTTTTAAAAAATGCACAAATCAGTTAACATAGGAAACCACATGAGCATTTTTCAAATTAGCAAATCATTAACTTGCTAGTACTGTTTCTACAGACAAATAAATACTGATTAAAGGGTCTAGAAATCTGAGATTAACAGTTAAATTTACAAATCTGTCACATGCTTTCATGAATATTGCAGTGAAGGAAATATCAAGTGCAAAGAAAAATAATTAAGTTAATTCCAATTTAAACAGTAGTTTTTATGTAGCAGCCCATGTTTCACATAGGATTTAACAGCTAATGCTAAATTTCTCACAATTAATGAGGGGGCTCAGATTTAGTATCCTACAGTGAAAAAAATTAATATAAGATCAGCTAATCTAATTATGCACAGTTCTAAATAAAAGTATTACAGGATTTTGAAGTGCTTTGAAACATGTTTAAATGCTGATACCTACTTATAATAATCATTGTACAAACAATAAAAATTTCATCTTTTAGACTTCATACTGGAAAATAAAGTGGGATGAAGGAAATACAGAAGAATGTCTATATTTTCTCTGAAGAGAAAGAAATTAAATGTGTTAAAGAATGATATATCAAAGGATCAGAGAACTATTATATATACTTGACCAATTTCTCAGTGCTAACAAATGGACGTGTGTGTGTGTGAGTGTGTTGTGTATCTGTGGAAAATAACAAAGGACATTTTTTCATATACAGATATTTATAGATCTAACTTCATTGGTCTCATAAATACTACAGTATTTATATATTTATGTATTATAACTTCTACAAGTTCATCAAGAGCTTGCCATAAACAAGAGTGTTTTCACAGTCCAGATGATAGTACCAGTAATGTAATCATTCTTAATAAAAACAATAGAATTAATTTACTGCTGCTTTTTAAAACAGCTAAATACAATTGAAAGTCATAATCCAAAACTCAGAGTGACTTGAGCTCCCCAACAAATATTCTCTTACTATAAAGTGAATTGGCTCCTTCCAATAGCAGTATCCGTGATTGTGGCTTTAGTATAAATTAATCATGACATAAAACCCAATATGAAAAGTCTCTTAAGAATAATTTCAACTATAAACTGCACCAATGAACAATAGTGCACCATCCTAATTAAACATAACCATGCAGCTGTAAAAATAGACCAAATCTGTCCAAAGCTATGAGTTGAGTTTAAAGGCTGGTTTGTTAGAGTGTTTTCTTAAGGAAGGCTGGGCCCTCAGTCTTAATCAGCCAATAAATTATTTCCTGCAATTACATTAAATAGAAAATTATCTTCAAATGGGGAGTGTTAATTGAAAATCAAAATTCAGAGGGAAGTTTAGAAATTACACGCTGAATACAATTAGTGAGGAAAGGCTTCACCTCTACTTCATCAACAGTCTTCTAGTGATTCCTCCAGTGACCAGTCAAGAAAGCTACCTATTTATAACATCACACAATTTGTCTTTTATTTTGCACCTACAAATACAAATGTGTATCAAGGTTGCAAATAAAATAGGCTGCCAAAAAAAAAATAAGGATAATGAAATCAGACTGTTCATCCTCAGTTCACACCATCGTTAGGAGACAAGGAGAGGAAGAAAGTAAATCAATAATGGTTAGCCAAGGAAGGCATACCTTAACTTTGAAATCCCTCCAGCAAAGAAATTAACAGTTTTTGTTCCCAAAAAACCACTTTTCCACACTACATTTTATTCAAGTTCTTGTGATTACTATAGTTTTCAAAATCTTTGTTCTCAGAGGAAAAGATGATTTTTGTTCTTTTAGCTAAGTATCCCTCTACTATAGACATTTCCTTTTGATGAAATGGCTTAGTGTGCTGCAGGTTTGTTTTTTATCATCAGTTATATTGGTAGTTTTGTTTTGGGTGGTGGTTTTGTTATATTTTTAAAGGGAAAGTATGTACAATTTTTAATGTACAATTTAATAAATCTTAGATTTACTAATTATTAGATTTCACTAATTATTTTTTGTACAATTATGTCATTAAAGAATCCTTCAATTTACTGATTACATCCTCATTTATTTCATTCCTTTTCTTTAACTTTCCCTTTTAAAGTATTTTACTAGACCAAGTATACTTTTCTAGAAGCTGCAAGATCCTTTACTTTTGGTAATGTCTTTACGATAACCACTACACCATGTCTCCTTTAAAAATTAACCAATCAAATAAGCTCTTGCTTTAATATATCATGTGGGGTGCTTAATTTCATTTTAATGCTCATATCAGTAATTTTCCATCACTAAAGTTTTCACCCCCCCCAGTGTATCAGAGCAGTATTTTATGTTAACTGCTTCTATATACAACTAATAAGCAAAAGAATCAAAATCCTTGTGAAAATGGTCAATTTCTATGTGACTTTACTTTGTTTTATTTTTGCACTATTATAACTTAAAATCATTCAAATGAATTGTTTTTTTAATTTGTATTAAAAAAAATCTCCCTAGTTATACCCCCTGAAAACAGGGGTTTATAATGGAAATGCTGACACAACCCTAACTAAAGCAGCGCAAATGTTGCCGCTATAATACACAAAATCAAGTTCTATTATTCTAAACTATCCTCGCTCATGGGATTTTTCTTTACTGTGCTCCCAGCCAAACTGCTGAAGCATGAAAAATTTAAATGCAATCAAATGCGCCCAATTCTACTTTACTAGAACAAGTGTCTACAGTGGTACAATCTTAAAAGGAGATGCAACAGATTTGTTTGGTGTTTTTTTTAACTGTTTATTTATAATACAGTGCATTGGAGATAAAATAAAAGAGGAAATTACACTCACATGGTACCAGTGTATTGACTACACAGAGTACATTATAATCAGAGAGAAAAACTACATTGTCAACTTATCACATTGGTTAAACAAGATGGTTTTCTGGGGCACAGCTATTATCAAGTAAAACCTCCAAAGAGAATTACATATCCTTGGGATACATAAAACTAAATTCCCACCATGTGTTCCCTGAGTTTGAAATGTCTCTGCCCAGCAGATCCAGGGAAGTCCCAGGATGCCTGGTCACTGGGAAGAATTTCAGGGTTTAGGACTTTGGGGAAGGAGATTGTAGGAGATAATGACTCTAGAAAGATAGCTCTTTTACTTCAAATATTAACCCCAGTATAAAATCTGCATGTTTAACCATTACAAACCTGATCATATAGTAAAACTTACTTATGTTCTTTAAAAAAAAAATCAAAATTAGCTGGTCAAACTTTTTAAAGTGATGAGGCTATGGCACACCTAGTTATTAGGTCCTCTGTCTCAAAAATCATATTTTCTAAAATTTTAAACATTTCTCATCTGTTATTGCTATTTTTTAAAATACTTTTTGTATATATTTAAAGTTAGGACTCTTTAAAATAAACTTTCCTTAAGACTCTAAGACATAGCAATTAAAAATTACTTTTTCACTATTCCTTGGAAAAAAATCCATCTCAGAACTATCATTTGGGACTTACATAACTATCCAATGGGTCACTGAATTTATTAGAACATTTTTAACCTGATTTTTTAAAAAAAAATGTTTTTATTACTTCTAAGATTATTATCAAGTGGCATTCACTTTTTAGGTGTTTTACATTTATTCAAAAGAAGCCCTGTTTTTAACATAAAGCAACATTTTGATAGTTGGTTTACTTAAAGAAAAAATTTAAAAATTCAGGCCAACATTCACATTTATTTTTGCAACTCCACCCCAGGCTACCAAGGTAGATTTATTTCAGTCAGATAATTCACTGTTAATTTAATGCTGCAATTGATCTGATACTGAGAAATAAACAACTAATTTTCCAAAAATATAGCACAGTGCCTCACATTTTAAGTAGCATGAGTAACAGATATGTTCAGCTGCCAAAATGCACAATACCCAGGAACCCCTACAAAGGATGCCAGTTCACCAAGCCTAGGGCAAAGAATGATTTAAAAACCTCTTCCTGTACCTCTAATTCCCAATCTAAGGATTGGAGCAGGGATGTGGGCAAAGTGTGGGGGAGGAGGGTGAGAGGAATGCATGGGAATGGACCCTAATTCCATAAATTAATATGAAGACATCCCTTTTAAAAACTTTCCCTCCTTCATTTGGGTAAAGCCTGATGGTTGTTATTGATTCTTTGTATTGTTTTATCCAGCACTACCTCCTCTTCCCCACTCTAGCCCCAAGTTTCCTTAGGCTTTTCCAGGTTGATTTCTCCATCTGTTTAATAGGTAACTGAAAAAATTCAGTGAAAAAGAAGGTAACTGCTTTTAGAGCTATCTTGAAGAGTTATACCACTATTGTTTAAGTCTGTAGAGGTTCTTTGAGAACATATATGGTAAGAAATAGTGAAAATATACATTAGAAGAAAATGTACTGATTTGAGTTAGTAATCAAATCAACAGAAACGAATCAAATGAATAAGCTTGAATTCTTGAAGTATATCTAAGAAAGGATTAAAATTAATGAATTTTGACTGAACTAAAGCTTCTAATTTTTGATACCAAAGCACAAAATACTGTTTCCAAAGATCTTCTAATGTTCTTATAAAACAGACACTACCTGGAACAGATTCTTCTCAAGTCATCAAAGTTTGTGATTCTAGAGTTTATATTTAGCTGACAATATTGCTGTCACTTTATATAGCTTAAGACTGTTCTTTGGACTAGAGCTCATATGTCTTGGAATGCTTTGACTCATGAATTGTTTCTCCTGATAATGTTACATCACGTAACCACCTCTGTCTAATTGGTTAGTATCTGCTGGAAGAGGCAGGCAACCAGCCTAACTACTGGCCTGTCTGCCTGAATGCCTATGGAAAACCTATAATTATTACGTGTCTCTGAGTATCCAGTTTCTCTCTAGAATCAAAACAATTTGACTTCATGTAACCTCCATTTATACTTTTAGTTTGATAGAAATGAGAGTAAGTTTTTCAGTTTATCTATTAGTAACTCATTGTACTCTTTGCTTTCAAAATCAAAGAACATATTATAAAAATAAAAACAGTCACTTAACAATAAAAACAAAGACAAACAATGTAAATATACACTAAAAGGATTTTAATCAAATCCAATGACTTTGTAGTTTAACTGAAAGAACTCTACGTGACTTGAGTGAAAGAAAACTGACCAAAATAATTCTATTTATATATGTTCATTTTGAATCTCCTCTTTATAAAATGAAAATAAGTCTTTAGAGTAAATACCAAATATGTATTTGTCAGCATAAAACTAGTTCACTAATATAGAATCCAATTACAGAATATCCTATCCAAGATTTGATAAAAATCATAAACTAGAATGCTAGCTTCTATAGAAAAAAGGTAGAAAATTGTTACTGTATATTTCTCCATTCCTATCTCTATTTTCACTCTTTTGTATTGGCAGGGTGAAAAAAAGGAAAATGAAAAATGATACTAGGTACATTATTTCAAAAATGATGGCTCACATGTAGTGACAAAAATAAAACTATATAAAAAAAAACATGTCTGAAGCTTTTTTTTAGCTAAATAAAGCAACGCAGCAATACCTCTTTTTTATGTAGCATAGTAGGTATAAGTTTCAGATTCTTATCAAATGAGAGGAGGACAGGGGATGAGAGAAGGAGAAATAAGGGGAAAGAGGAGGGGCAAAAGAGAAAGGGGAGGAGAGAAACATCCGTGGCTTTGCAGTTCATTTCCAGTTTGTCTACTTAATGAAAACCTCATTGTACAACCCTGAAAACCATTTCCAGCAGGCAAAGTATTTCTGATTCAGCAGAGGCTACCCAAGCATCAAAGCAGTTAAATATAGGTGCCAAGCCGCATTGCCAGGAGCTCTTAGTACTGTGAGTTAGTGTTACCTGACAGCTTAGTGAATATAAAATTACTTGTTTCTCCAATTGAACACAATCAAATTGTCACCTTCCATTGTAATAAAGCACGACTAGTGATCAGCAAAGTGCAAACATAATTACCATGAAGAAAACAAAAAATCAAATTTAAATCGCTCTACAGAGTAAACACATCTATCCGGCATTCCCCAAAAAGGAGTGGATTTTAACACTGAAAATATGATGCAATCTTTATGTTATTTAACGGTAAGATTTCTAAATCTACATTAAATTAAAATGAAAAGCAACAAGAGGAACTAATTCATAAAAAGTGAATACAAATACCACTAAAAACAGTACAACTTTCTAGACAAAGTACAAAGCCTACAAGTGATACCATTGCCATTTGGACTGATAATGCTAAGTGTATGTTGTCATCACGTCCATTATGAAGACCACAATATGAGGAAAAAGTAAAAAATAAATAAATAAATCCATGTTTTCAGAGATTTCTTTGTACCCTAAAAAGCTTTCTAATGGTTGAAAAAGATAGGATCCAATATCAAAAGCCTGTCTTAACTTTTCCTTGAAAGAAAAAAGTTATCCTTTATTTTTATCTTCTATAGTAGCATAGATTTTTCACAGTGAAAATTCACCCCACAAAATTAGATCTCTATTAAGTTTAGAAAAATAACCAAACATAGGATACAAGTCCACAACTATTATTGAGACACTCAACATCTGAAATTCTTGTCCAAATTTGGTGACCAGATTGGCCCAGGATCAAAGTGATTTCAGTAACTCAAAGTTAGTATTAAAGCACTGAGAAGTTGACATGGTCCACCTGTAACCTGAATATTCCTAAAATACAAATACAGATATTTCTTTGAACAAACTGAATATTTAAAAATTCTCATAGAAAAGTGATTTCACAATGAAAATTCAAAATTTAAAACATTCGCTTTACTTCATTCCTTTTAATAGAACAAAAATCCCATTCTCAAAATACTTCTAACATAGGAGGTTTCTTCTTTCAATATGTACCCTTTTTTAATCAGGAAAGTATGTCATATAGCTAATGCTTGATATTCCATTTTTATCTGATACCTCTGTTCTATATAGTATCATTTATAATACTCTAACACAAAAATGGATCAGTTGAGGGAAAAGAAGAAGCAACACTGGAAGGAAAGTGAATTAGGAACTATCAACAACATATTCAAACAGTTAGAATCAGATATATCATTCCATAGAATTTATAAACCTGAAATGAACAATCAGTCTTAATGTCTAAAATGACATTCCATTTTACTAGAGAAAGGTGGAGAAAAGAGCGAGATGACACTGGGAAGATGACACTGTGGTTATATGAGAAGCAGAAAAATGATAGAAACAAGGAGAAGTGAAAGTCCAATCTCAAGTTGCAAGTTTTATTGTAAGTGGACATAAGTTTCATAGTATTAACAGATATATGAAGTCAGAAATAAGACTGCTTTAGGAAAAGATCGTTTTCCTTGACCTTTCAAGTAAGATAATGAAGTTTGTTTGCAAGGGACTCTACTTAAAATATTAACACAATATAAACCTCCCCGTAAAGGTGAATCAATCTGTGTTTTTGGAACTTCAAATTAACACATTCCTAAAATTATATTCCTATAAGATAACCTTACAACACAGTAATAATAAAAATTATCAATAAGAGGAAGAAAAGGAAATTTGTTGTCAGAATATATCTTCCAGATCTATATCTAAGATAAATGTTTGTATAGATTTTAAAAATCAAATAAAATTAGGAAGAATTAAAGATCTGTGGTTTTGGTTTTTTTTTTTTTGAAAAAAAGTTTATTCCATATGTTTCAAGAGAATTGGAATAACTTCTGTATTGTTCATATGTAGACCCCCAGTGCCCTATACAGAGAATGACACATTGTAGACAGTGATACTGGAAAGAAAGAAAGGGAAAGTCAAAGAAAGATAAGCACGTAACTTACTTTTAATAATCAACAAAAAAACCTCACCTACATGTTAATACCAATAACCTAAATATTCTTTCTCTATACTATTTTTACTAAACATTTCATCCTTTAATATCTGAATCATATGATTTTTATATCTATATCCCCAACACTAATTTCTCTCTCATTTCCTTGGAATAAACAGTCCTCAAATGACTGCTAGACATCACTCTACTACGTCATAGCCGACACATTTAAAAGTGGAGTCATCATCAATTTCCACACCCTTATTCATTCACACTAAGAAGTGTAATATTCTCAAAATGAACCAACTTAAAAATATTAACACTATCTCCATCCTCTTTTTTAACCTTGCTCCTCATTGCCAGTGTCACTAAACTTTATCAGTTCTTCCCTAAAAGTCTTTCTCATGCCCCTGCCTTCTAACCATACTCATCTTAGTGTAGGGCTTTATAACAGATCATGCCAGGATCTTGCAACACATTCTAAATCAGTTTCCCTAATTTTAATATCTCATCATTCAAATCAATTTTATTACTACTCCCTCAACCAGACCTCTCCTTTGATCAAAAAGCATCAGTGACTCTTCCCTCCTGACAAAAAAAAAAACCTCAAGCTCCTCACTCTGGCATTCAACGCCCTCCATTCAGCTCCTTCCAGTCTTTCTAAAGTTATCATCACTAGTCTACACTCAATCTTCTACTCTGACTAAACTGATACTTCATTTATTAATGCCCTTTCTCCCCCCCCCACCCTTTTTTATCATTAGTAAAAGTACTCCAAGTAATTAGCTTTTAATAAGTGCTCTGAAGTTCTATTTTATATCACTCATTTAACACTTAATGCATGCTATCTTAATCTTCTTAAAATGTAAAATATCATAAAATTTTTATAAATAATTCCAAACCAGATAACAAACTATTCAAGGGCAGACCAAAACCCTAGGCTTCTCTATATTCTCACAGTTTCTAGTGCAATATTTTACATAAAGGAAATAAAAATAATTATCCAATCATCTAAATATTATTGTTATTAAACAGAAATAAATTTAAGATTTTATACATATATATATCCAAAGGTATTTTTAAAAAATCTAAGTATCTGTAAACTAACTTGGTTTTCCAGAGCTTCCTCCTCTTCTCAAACCCCCAATTAAATTAATTTCATATTTTTAAAATTCTATATATTCTATATCAAAAACAACCTATTTTGTTAGAAACATTAGAAAGATGATTAGATGGACAGAGGGGTGAAAGGACAGATATGGATGGATGGATGGATGGATGGATGGATGGATGGATGGATGGATGGATGGATGGATGGATTGTCAGAGAAAGAGTTGAAAATAGAAAAAGAGTACTTACTGGATAATCAGAAAGTACCAGTCATTGTGCTGAACACTTCTACATATATTATCTCATTTGACTCTCAGAGCAAGTCTAGGAATTAGATAATGTCATCCTTGTGTTACAGATAAGAAAAACAATTAAAAAAATATTAAAACTTGCCTTAGGTCATCCATCTCTAGTAAGTACATAAGGCAGAGTTTGAACTCATGTGGTCTATCACAAGGGCAAATGCAATTAAAATGAAAGCTGATAGTAAAATTACATTAAGGAATTTAGTAATTATTTTCAATTACCATCTGAATTTTTCTTAACTAATTTATATACTTCTCATAGGATTTTATTTTTAATACTCCAGTTAAATATTCAATAGTATCAAGTACTAAAATACTCATTTCAAGATACTCATTTAATACAAGTTTAGTCAAAGAATTTGCTATCTATACTTTTTCCTTTCTTTCTATTTCTAGGATTAGAGATATTACCAGTCAGAAAATATAAAGAAGGAGAGAGAGAAGGGAGAAAAGCTCTGACTCTCAATCCTTTGACTCTCATTCCAATCAATTTGACAACAAAATTGGATACAAAAGTAGTTTGATCTACTAGTACACAAGATTTAGAAGTTTGCTTTAGTGTTTACACAATAATTTTTTCAACAAATATTTGTAGGGTCTTAACTCTCTGTGTTCTCCATAGCATGATTTTTATATTTAGCCAAGATAAATAACATTTAACTCTATTCTTGTACAGAAAATGAGATAAATAAGGATGTGGTTGTCCATTATTTCAAAGTCCAAACAACCAAAATCCATGGTTACTATTTAGATTGAATTTCTACCTTCTAGTCCTAACCCAAGAAGCTACATCAAGAGCATGAGATAAAACTGTAATTCCTTCACTGCAAAAGTAGGTGTTGAGGACACTCTTGAGCAGTAGGTATATAGCATACCACTGTCTAGAGTTCATTTTAGGAAATGCAGGGTAATTTAGATATCTAAAAATCTGACTACCATAGAATATTCCATATACAAGAAAAGTCTCATACACAAGGGCGTAATATTTTTATAAATTGTAGTTGTCTGTGAAAACTGAAGAAAGGTTTTCACCACCAACCCAAATTACCATATTTTTATATACACCAAATTGTCTAGTTTCACAAATAACCAAAAAAACCAAGGTACTGCTAGCATTTCCTGCACCTCCTGCCTTCCTTACAGCTATTTGCTTTAAGTTTCTCACTTGCATTTGCAGGGAACACATTATCATAAACAGTTTCAGGAGAACATGAGAATCCAATTGTTTCCATGGATCAGTGCACAGAAATTGTTTAGTTATCATTATAAAAGACAAATATGACTACCCAGTATCCTGCACAGTAAGGAATTCTTTACCAATTACTTTATGGACATCTATTAAGGCACAGCACTTCTAGTTTTCCCAAGTTCTTGGTGTTTGTAATGGGAAAGAATACTGCGTTATTGATCCATTTCCTTTTTTTTCTTCTCATATTATCACCACTTCAAAATTCCTAAAAATTGAGTAAGAACGTCCCTTCTAACAATTATTATGACTAATTTTTAAAAATACTTTTATTTCTTCAAAACTTTGCATCCATGTTGCCTAAAACAGGCAAAGCACTACCAATCTTAACATAATCTACTGCCAGAAGAAAAAGTGTGGTGTAATGGAAATAAGTAGATTTAAATCCCAGACCACTCATTTACTAGATCTTTGAAATTAGGAAGTTACTTAACTCTGAATATCCATGCCCCTAGTTATAAAATAAGAAACAATACATTTTATTTGAAGAGTTGTTGTAAAAATTAAATTAATGTATGTGCAAGTATCTAGTATTTAGTAGGTATTCAAAGAATTCTAGCTTCTTTTAAATAAAACTTCATAGAGAAACAACAGTCTTAAACAAAAAGAAAATGTTAAAGTGATCATTAATTTTGTAAATCACAAAAAATAAAAGTTCCAAAGAAGAATTTCCCAGTAGCTAGCAATATACCTGTCATCCAGTTCTGAAAGGAACAGTGTCTAGGACGGTATCAACATGCTAAAATATATAAGCTACTAGTTCTTCCCGCAAGGGCTAGTGATGAGAGGGAATCTCACTTACATAGAAGAAACCATAGCATACATCTGCTTCTGAGAACTATATTCCTAAGGCTAGCAGAGTAGTATAGGCGCTGGGGAATCATTCAGACCTGCTGCTATCAACCTCTTTCCTTGATTTGCAACTTGAGCAGTCCAAGAATTTGAAGACTGTACCCATTTTTGCACAATTTTTAGATAGAGGCAGCATTTCAATACACAACTGCTATCAGTGCTTACATTAACTTGACAATAAATAAAAAGCCTAAGCTATTATATCCAAAGCTTTATTATTTGCTTTTCAGTTTGAGAAATAATTGCCCCGATGAATTTGTAATCCTTGGCCCCCAATATTTAAATGTTTAAAAATCTTATTTGTTACCATCTTTTATTTCTAACTCAGGTCTAAAATCAAGTTCCTGCTAGTGTACTACTCAAACACATCCTCATGGGCTGAGAAAGCAACTTACCTTAAAGTCACTCACCACAATTTATTATACTTCAGAAAAATCAACAAGAGGCATTATAGATATGCTAACCTGTT